>CBVK0100741082.1:0-18112 GCA_900067695.1 Picea abies
CTTTGGTTGGTTTGTGTTGTCTTGGTCTTGACCTCACGAGAGCACCGGAGTGAAGCAGGAGCAACAGAGACCCTAGGAAGAGATACAAAGGTATGTTACTTGTTCCTCCCTACTAGCTAAGTCAATGGCCAAAACTTAGGGAAAGAGTCATGTCCTATCCTATTTTGTTCTAGATCTAGGTGGATCTAGGGAGATCTGTTAGTGTCCGTACCTACTGATTAGTTCGATAACAGAAGAGCCAGAAACTTCAGGAACCACGTCGACTATTAAAGTAAGTACTATTATCCCTCTTGTTGTTTCAACAACATTAAGCAATTTGAGTAATCGGAGTCACCAGAATGCTCTGAGCACTGTCACTAGTATTCCACCACATATTCAGTCAGTATACTTAGGAAGATCTATGGAAGATGATATGAGGTTAACTACCTTCACAGGAGATGGATCTAAAGATCCTGATCAACACTGGTTTCTATGTGAAGCTATGTGGAGTATTAAAAATATCACCAATGAAGATATTAAATGATCTCAACTCAAAACTACCCTAAGAGATCGCGTATTGAGCTGGTACATGAAATTTTTCCAAGGAGTTGCACCTAAACCACTGAATGTCATTAAGACTGCACTAATTTCTGAATTCAAGAAACCTAAGTCAGAGTCACAGTGCATTATAGAGCTAAAATAAATCAAGCAGAGAATAGTTGAACCTGTGTGGGAGTTTGATCAGAGATTTAAGACCTTGATAGGCCATTTGAGTTTCTAGATCCTAGATGAGCAGAAAAAGGAATGGTTCATTACTGCCCTCTTACCATACATCAAAGTTCCTATGATGCAACAAAAGATTACTTCGTAGGCTGAGGCATTGGAGATCTCCATGAAGTTAGAATCAGCCCCTATGGGAGAATCTAGCTCAGGTATGAGTCAAATCTTGAGTCAACTAACTAGCTTATCTCTATAGGTCAAAGATATGAAGAAAGAAAAGGGAAAAGATAAAAGAGAAGACATATGGTGTATCAAATGAAAATCAGAAGGCCATGACACGAAACATTGTCCCTTATTTCATGAATACTTGGCCTCTAGAGATCCGAGCCCTTTGAATCAAGTTACCCTACCCTAGTGCGAGGTATGTAGAAATCAACATCGCCCCGGTGAATGCTATTACATGAAAAAATATGTTTAGACACCCACAAATGTGTATTGCACGTTCTGTAAGTCAGTAGGACATGATGACAGGGATTGTAGGGCTTACGACCTCATGCATGAAAGGTCAAGGGATATATACAAAATTCAAGGATAATTACAACAAGAAGGAAGCATTGCGTAGTATAATTCCCCAGGAAGAGGAAACTTCAACCCTCATGATGGATTCATAGGAAGAGGAAGAGGAGGAGGTATGGGTTGAGTTCGAGGACAGATCATCTGTTACAATTGTGCGTAGCCATGACACTTAGAAAGGGACTGTTAGAACCCTTATACCACTTGCAGCTACTGCAACTCATTCAAACATGTTATCGAAGATTGTCCTGTGCTTCTAGCCAAACTTCAGAAGAGATGAGGACCTCAACAAAAACCACAAGTGCAATTCATATACGTTGAACCTCACGAAGAGGACCCTATATTTTTTGTTATCACTAGAGGAGGCATTGTTACGGGATAAGACAGAGTGACCTAAGGAAATACTATAAAAGAATCAGGGGTCAGGAAAGCTGCAGAGAAGACACAAGTTTTTGATGCAAAGAGAAAAAAACAAATATTTTAGGAGGCAGGAAAAGAATTTGGGAGAGACCAAGGTTCTTCATCGAAGACGTGACTGGAAGTAAGACAATGTGGAATGCCTCTGGCATTCGACCAATCTTCTTTGCCAGGAGAAGGAAAAGAGGTAAGCAAGCTCATGGAATTGTTATACACTTGTATTAAGTTGATTCAGGATGAAAGCGTTGTACAAGAGATACAAAATTTAATCAAACAATATGATTTAGAAAATATAGATCCCTTGTTGAATAGGGAAGTACACCAAGTATCTAAAAAGAGAAGGAAAAATAAGGAACTACACCTGAATGCTCAAATTGGAGAGTATGATATAGACTATGTATTCCCTGACTTAGGGTCGGAGGTCAATGTCATGAAGAAGCAGAACTGGGAATTGATGGGAAAACCTAAGTTTATATGCTCCCCTATCAGGCTTAGGATGGCTAATCAGCAAGTTGTAATCCCCTTTAGAATATTGGAACATGTACTTGTGGACATTGACGAAGTAAGGACGTTTGAAGACTTCAAGGTGATTGAGATAGTTGATGATAGTTGTCCTTATCCTGCGCTGTTAGGAATTGATTGGGATTTCAATCATTCCAATGTGGTTGATTTAAAGAAAATAAGAATGAAGTTTGAAGGATATGGCCTTAGGGTCATTTCACCTTTGGATCCCGACAAAGGTCAGAGATACACAGAAACCATCAGGGAAGAAGACTGCACATATGAACTAGAAAACATATACAAATTAACAACCAGACAACAGGATTACATTAATCCTATGGAAAATGGGAACCTAAGCTAGCAAAGCGACAATGCCTGTTCATCAAATTTAGAAGAAGCACTGGATAACTGGCAGAACAAAATGTACGAAGTATCTACAAGGATATGTGCTAGATTAACCGAAGAAGTTCGTAGGATCAACAAAACAATAAGTAACCTTCCCACCTTTGATGGTCTAAATCATTTAGAAGCTTTCTTGTTGGAATTTGAAGAAATTGTACCAACACAACAAATATTTTTGGCAATGGATGAGGCCCTAAAATAAACCCCAGCAAGATGGTGGGGGACACACAAAAACAAAATTATAGAATGGGTACAATGTCTCACTTTGATGACAACATGGTTTTCAAAGCAAGTAGAAGGCTGTGAAGTTAGGTACACAGGTTGAAGTTGTCCGAAGGACCATGTGCAACGTTGCGAGGAAGCCTGGAGCAGCATTCCTCAAGAGAAGTGGGTGAACAAATTCATCAACACACTGGACACAACCCCTATCAATTGGTACCTACAAGCAGAACTGTGCCTTGTCACTGCAGATTGGGAAGGTATGACTCAGAACTTTGTAATTACCTTTTTGTTTGAAATCCAATATCCTACAGTGGATCAAGTGTTACATATTTTAAGACATAAAGTATTTAAGGAGGAACCTAGCCTCCCTTTGAAACAAGAAGAGAAATAATGGACTGCGCCTCTCTAGAAATTGCAAGGCTGTTACAATATCAATTCTATCGAAGACGACGATCCTAGGAAAGTGAACATCATCGAAATAGAAGGCCAAAGAGACATATAAGGACCAGGAGTTGAACTACCTTTCATTGGATAGCTGATAAAGATCAAGAAATTCAACATTGAAATAGAGAAAACACCAAAGCTTGCAAATGTTGGAGATTGTTAGGATGCTGCCACTATTGACAAGATCACAGAGTTACTGCATGAATATCAAGACTTGTTTCCAGCCAAGTTCACTGATATGAAGGGAATTAAAGGGCACATGGGAGAGATGATGATCCCTTTGAAACCAAATGCAAGGTCAGTCAAACAGAAACCCTACAAATTGAACACTAAATATAGGGAGAAAGTGAAGATTGAACTTGATAGAATGTTGGAAGCAAGAATCATAGAACCTGTTGAAGAGTCGGAGTGGATTATCCCTATGTTGGTACAAGACAAGAATACAAGAGAGATCAAGATCTGTGTAGATCTCAGGAAGCTGAAAAATTCTTGTTTGCATGACCCATTCCCTACGTTAGTCACTAACAAAGTGTTATATAATGTAGGAGGATAGGATGTATATTCTTTTACAGATGGATTTTCAGGATACCATCAGATCCAGAATTCCAAGGAAGATCACCATAAGACCACACTTGCAACGGAATGGGGATCCTACTAGTATACAATGTTGTCATTTGGATTGAAGAATGCCCCAACCATCTTTTCCAGGGTAGTGTTTGAAGTGTTCAAGGAGTTTTTACATAAATTTTTGGAAGCATATTTTGATGATTGGACTGTTTTTAGCTTATTACAAAATCATATTGAATATTTAAGACTAATTTTGGATAAGTGAAGAAAGTGTCAGATTTCCTTGAACCTGAAGAAGTGCATATTCTTTTCACCATTTGGAGTGTTGTTAGGTCATATTGTGTGTAAGCAGGGACTACTGGTAGACCCATCTAATATTTCCATTATAGTTGATCTGCCCCCTCCTACTTCAGTCAGACATCTGGGCACTGCACTGGTACACACTAGATATTACAGGAAGTTCATTAAAGGATATGCACAGATCAAAGAACCCATGGAGAAGATTTTGAATAAAGACTATTAGTTTAATTGGACAGAAGAATGCCAGCAGAGCTTCGACACACTGAAACGAAAAATGGTTACTACGCCTATTCTAGTTTTCCCAGATTGGAGCAAGGAATTTCACGTGCATTTCGATGCATATTCTATTGCATTAGGAGCTATGTTAGCACAACAGAGAGCTAGAGACATTGACCACCCATTAGCCTTTGTTAGCAGGAAGCTATCAACATATGAAATTAATTACACCACCACTCAGAGAGAAGGTTTAGCCATGGTGTATGCGCTGCATAAGTTTCACCACTACTTGTTGGGAGGACACTTTAAAATGTTTACTAATCACTCTGCACTAAAATACCTAGTCAACAAGCCAGTGTTGGAGGGGGAGAATGTGCATATTCCTTCTGCTATTTCAAGAATATGATTTTGAGATCGTGGTTAAACCAGGAAGAATGAACAAAGGTCTTGACCACTTGTCAAGGTTAGAACAAGGAGAAGCGCCTACTAGTTTGGAGGATACACTATTGAATGCACAATTGCTGGCCATTAGAAATATTAATGATCACTTCACGAAGATAGTCCATTTCCTGTCAAAAGGAATGGCACAGAGTGAATATACAATCACCAAGAAGAAATAGTTGGTAGTGCGCGCTATAGAATTTTCACTTATAGATGGACAACTATATAAGATGGGACCTGATGAGATATTAAGGAGGTGTGTTATGGAGGTAGAACGACCATTGATCCTCACAAAATCTCATCAAGGCATCGCAGGAGGACACTATGCAGGAAAAGCAACAACGCAGAAGATTCTTAAAGCCGACCTTTGGTGGCCTACCTTACACAGAGATGCTAAGGACTATTACCGAGCCTGTGATGTATGTCAAAGAGTTGGGAAACCGTCCATAAGAGATAAAATTCCTTTAGCACTACAACTGACCCTACAAGAATTTGAGAAATGGGCCATTGATTTTGTGGGACCTATAAACCCACCAGGGAAGCACACAAGAGCAAGGTACATAGTCACTGCGACAGAGTACTTGACTAGATGGGCTGAAGCATGAGCAGTTAAGGACTGTAGTGCAACTACAACTGAGCACTTCATATTTGATGACATCATAACTAGGTTTGGATGCTCGAAGATCCTTATGAGAGATTAAGGCACACATTTCATCAATAAGACCGTTGAAGCATTGACTGAGGAATTTGCAGTCCATCACCAGAAGAGCACACCCTACCACCTGCAATCGAATGGGATAGTTGAAGCATTCAACAAGATTTTAGAGATAGTGCTAATGAATATTTTCAGTGTGAACAGGGATGACTGGGATTTAAGAGTATCAACAATACTATGGGCCTATAGAACCACTTGCAAGAAGCTAACAATGTAGACCCCCTTTAAGTTGGTTTATGGTCTCGAAGCAGTTGTCTCGATGGAATATTTAGTCCCAAGCTTAAGAATCATAGCCTTTACAGATATGGATGACACTGGCGTTGTTCAAGAGAGGCTCGCGCAGTTGGTCGAACTAGAAGAAGACAAAATTATTGTTGGATATCATCAACATGTACAGAAGGAAAGAGAAAAATCCTACCATGACAGACACATCAAGAAGAAGGCATTTAAGCAAGGCGATTTGGTTCTGGTATATGACAGTAAGTTCATGAAGCATCCAGGAAATTTCAGAACGCATTGGCTTGGACCATATGAGGTTTCCTATTATATAGAAGGAGGAGCTGCACAGTTGAATACTTTGAATGGAAAATGGAAGGAAGGTTTGGTGAATGAGAGTCGGTTGAAATTGTATTATGACAACTTTCTTCCTTACAGCTCTCATTAATAGTATATGGAATAGGTTCTAGGTACCAGGTGTAGTTGAACTGGGTACCAGACACAGAAAAGATAGTCTGCATAAGGAAGGGAGGGATAGAGAAGAAAGCACAGGCTGCTCCGCGTAGCATGAATTCGAAGTAAATCAGAAGGATCATATTTGAAGTGCCTCTGGATGAGTCACAAGTGAGTATTGGGGGCCTGTTGGCCCTTGGGTGTGGAAGTCAGTGAAGATTAAGGCAGAAAAGATGGAATGTGAACTACACGGAAGACATAGTGACTAATACTAGGTCGAAGTGAGCAGAAGAGCAGAAAAGATGGAGCGAAGTAAGAGAAAGAAAGTCATTGGATGAGGAGATCAAGGATGACATATCAATAATGAAGATGGATCATGGATAACTCAGCAAGCGAAAAAATCCACCGTTGGATGATTTGGAGCATTGCGCGAGAAAGAAGGAAAGACAAGCTAGCGAAGCCCTGAAAACGTAGGTCAAGTTGACCTAGGGTTTTGGTATCTAGAGTTTTGCCACTTAGGATTCAACCTAAGGATGTTCAAGATCTATTTTAATGTATAAATAAAGGTCTAAAGGACCTGGGATGGGTGATTTCTAAGTTGGTTGAGATTTCATTGTATTGTGAGATTGAGGGATTACTACTGTGTGAGAGAGAAGTGATGGTGTGAGGGCCTTCTGTATTGTAAGATATACAGTTGGGTGCAAATATCAATCCTGCAACTGGGTGCATAGGGAGGGGGGAGAGAGAAAGAGAGAGAGAGATCTGTAGGCTAAGAGCACATATAAGAATTGTATGCTTCCATCTTAATATATTATAAATCATAGTTTTGCGGACGTAGCCCTAGGGAGAGGGTGAACCACATACATCTTTGTGTTGTGTGTTCTTGATGTTGTGTTCTCTTGTTTATGGATATACTATTATTGCATTATTGTGTTAGATCTGACAGTTAGTTGTGTGAAGTAGATCTAAGATGAAAATTGATATCTAGATGTTATGTTTTTATTTTATTGGATCCACTTTATATTCCCTTGGTTGTAGACATCTGTGTCCTACAACACCCCATAGCTACTTTGGATGAGACTACATTTTCCTCGCAGGTGTTGCCAAAAGGGCCAGTAGTTAGGGATTTCTTGTGCGCTCTTGGAGCTGAACCCTGGGTCTTCCCCTGTGCCAACAAATGATAATGAAAAGATAATCAAGTCTCAGGAGGATATACTTCAGATATTGAACATGTTTTAGAAGCAAGTCAATAAGGACTGGCACAAATACAAAATCTAGTGCTAGACAAGTGTCAACATCCAAATCCCATAAAAGAAGAGATGGGCATGGGAATGATAGGTATTCAAGGAGTAGGATCAGGCACCATCATTCCCCAGATCAATCCAATAGGAAACCTCATTCTAGTTCACGGCCAAGGAGCATCCCAAGTGTGTCCCCTGTCAAAAGGTAGAGGAGATGGAAAGATGGAGACATATTGCAAGGTGAACTCAGGAAGATCAAGCCGTTGACTTTAAATGGTGAGCATAGGAAGGGAGAAGAGATCGAGGCCTAGTTGTTGGAAATCAAGAAATATTTATGGCTTTGTGATTACCCCTCCAGGGTAGAAATAAGAATAACATCCTACCACTTGCAAGGAAATAAAACCATGTGGTGGGATAAACTTAAGCAATCCAAGCACCTTGATGAGAATAAGATCTCATGGAGGAAGTTCAACGGATATTTCCAATAGAAATATTTGTCTACGCATTACTATGAGAGGAAGATGAAATATTTCTTTGAATTCAAGTTGGGAAGCATGACAATGGATGAGTATAAGAAGAGGTTATTTGAATTGATGAAGTATGTTGACTTCATAAAGGACGAGAAGGTCAAAATCCAAAGTTTTATTAGTGGTTTAACCTCCTTCTACAGTGACAAGATACAATATGATAACCCTAATAATTTGGAGGAGACCATAAGGAGAACAAGGAATCTCTATGAGCAGAGAAAAGGGAGGCCAGTATTTCAAAAGACTTTGAATGGAAAAATGAAAGGAAAGAGGGAGAAAAGGCATAAACTTTTTAAGCCACCCTTTTTCAAGAATAATTCTCAAGCAAACCGACAAGGCCAGTCTTCCAAAAATGAACACAAGACATCATATTATTTTGGGAAAAGGCCAAGGTAGCAGCCTGTACAATGTTGGGGATGTGAAGGGAATCACTTCTATAGGGACTTCCCTCAAAATGAGAAAGAATGAGGACTTATCACAACATTTAGGAGGATGAAACAATGGAATATATGGGAGGAAGCATGCCAAGGATTTATGCAGCCTTGGACAACAAGAAAGAATAATATTATTCTCCCATGATCGAATGAAGGTAAGATTGATAACCAACCCATAGAAATTTTAATTGATTCTGGAGCTAGACATGATTACATAAACTCTAATATCATTGAAATATTTCACTTACAAAGGAGTAAGCATAGGAAATATTGGTTATTTCAGTTAGCCACTGGGGCTAAGAGAAATATCAATGAGTTGGTTAAATATTTTCTGATAGACATGAATGGACTCAACACAAGGGTAGATGTGAACATTATACCTTTGGGTTCATATGACTGTCTAATTGACATGGATAGGTTGGAAAAACACCATGTTTTCCTATACTGTTACAACAAGACAATAAGTTGTATTGATGAGAAATGGAAATAAGGAAAGATTCGAGAAATTCTGAGAGCTATAGATGTTAGAGAAATTTCATCCATGCAACTGAAAAAGAGTTTCAGGAAAGGATGTCAAATTTTTGCAACCCATATGGAAGAGGTAGCTAGAAATAAAGTGGAAAGTCTTGAAGACCATCCAACCTTAAATGTTTTGAAGATGTTTTTTAGGAAATCCTAGGATTTCCACCAAAGAGAGACATCAATTTCTCTATTGATTTGGTGCTAGGTGTTGCCCCAATGTCTAAGACACCTTACAAAATGGGCGCACTAGAATTGAAAGAGTTTTAGATGCAACTAGAAGATATTTTGTAGAAGGGGTATATACGCCCAAGTGTGTCACCTTGGGGAGCCCCAATTCTTTTTGTCAAGAAGAAAAATGGAACTTTAAGGATGTGTATTGATTTTAGAGAACTGAATAAGGTCACTATAAAGAAAAAGTATCCCTTTCCTAGGATTGATGATTTATTTGATCAACTGAAAGGTGTAAGAATATTTTCAAAGATTGAATTGAGGTCAAGATATCATCAAGTGAGGATAAAAGAAGAATATATCAACAAAAAAATGTTCATAACAAGTTATGGGAATTATGAATTCACAATAGTTCCATTTGGACTATCAAATTCCCTGACTATTTTTATGTGTCTAATGAATGGAGTGTTCAGGGAGTACCTCGACAAGTTTTTAATTGTTTTATTAGATGATATTCTCATCTAATATAAGTATAAAGAGGAGCATGAGGAGAATATAAGAATGGTTCTAAAGGTTTTGAGGGAGGATAAATCATATGCCAAACTAAGTAAGTGCATCTTTTATCAAAATAAGATCCATTACTTGGGGCATATTATTTCAGCAGATGGGATAACAATCAATCTTGAGAAGATAGAGGCCATTAGAGGATGGCCATCACAAATGAATGTCACATATGTTAGATAATTTATGGGTATCGAAGGTTATTACCAAAGATTCATAAAATGGTTTTAAAATATTGCAAGTCCAATCACTTCATTGCAAAAGAAAGGAGTGAAATTTGAGTGGACTCCAAAATGTGAATAAAGTTTCTAGGAATGGAAAAACACTTTGACAAGTGCACTCATATTAAATATTGCAGATCCAAACAAATACTTTGTAGTGTGCACAAATGCATGCAAGGAATGGCTTTGTGGAGTGCTTAGTCAAAAAAATAATGTGGTATGCTATGAGTCCCAAAAATTAAAGGAGCATGAGAGAAATTATGCTACTCATGATCTATAGTTAGAAACAATTGTACATGCATTAAAAATGTGGAGAATTTGTCTCGAGGGGAAGAGGTTTGAGCTAAGAACATACCATTGTGGTCTGAAACATTTATTTGGACAACCAACGTTAAATGCTAGACAAATTAGGTGGCTAGAATTTCTTAGTGAGTATGACTTTGAAATTAAAAATATCAAAGGCAAAGAAAATCAGGTGGTTGATGCACTCAACAGAAGATCTCATAAAGTGCATATTCCAACCATCAACATGTACATGACAGATTTGAAAGATAAAATTATTGAAGCAACAATTATGGATCAACTTTATTTGCAAATAAAAGAAAACTTACAACAAAACAATTTACAATAGAAATTTAGAAATTATGAATTGAAAGAGGACGAGATACTCTTGTACAAGGGAAAGGTGTATGTGGCCAAATTCCATGGAGATGAAAAATATAATGTTGAGGGAAATGCACAATGTTCCATATCATCGGCACCTATAAGAAACCCATTACAATTGTAAGGAGCCAATATGTTTGGCTGGGAATGAAGAAATAAGTGGCTAACTACATATCCCAGTGTTCAGAGTGCCAAAATGTGAAAACATAGCGCATACATCCAATTAGATTGATACAACCATTGGCCATTCCAGAATGGAAGTTGGAAGTGGTTACAATAGATTTTATTACCAATCTTCCTATAAAAGTGAAGAAGCATGATTCCATCATGGTGGTGGTGGACAAACTGACTAAGGCCGCACATTTTATTCTGATGAAGAAAACACACAAGGAAACAAATATTGCATAGATTTACATGAAGGAAGTTTCCAATCTACATAAAGTGCCTAAGGAAATAGTTTCAGACAAAGATTCCAAGTTTACATCCAAATTTTGGCAACATTTTTTCAAAGTATTTGGGACAAAATTGAATCTTAGTACGACATATCACCTAGAATCAAATGTGAAAAGGGAGACGACCAATAGGATAATTGAGGACATGCTCAAAATGTGTGTGATGGATCAGCCATCAAAATGGAAAGACTATATCCACTTAGTAGATATTTCTTATAATAATGGGTATGAAGCCTCATTAAAAATGAGTCCATTTGAATCTTTGTATGGAAGGAAGTGTAACACATCAATGATTTGGGATAACCCAAAACACAGAGCCATCGTTGGGACAAATTTTTTAAAGGAGATGGAAGAGTAGATGACAAGGATCAGACAAAATTTAAAGGATTCCCAAGATAGGTAGAATATTTATGCAGAAAAGAATAATTTTTTTTAGAGATTTTAAAGTGGGGGGACATGTTTTCCTAAAAGTTAAAGAAAAATATAGTTCGATAAGATTGGGTTGTTTATTGAAGTTGGCAACAGGATATTGGGGGCCTTTTGAAATATTAGAAAAGATAGGGCTAGTTGCATTCAGGCTAGCATTGAATGCATCCATGAGAGTGCCTAATGTATTCCATGTGTCATTATTAAAGATATATGTTCCTGACCCTAACCACATAATTGATTGCATTGTGATCCAGGTGGAAAACAAAGGGGATTTCCAGGTGGAACTAGTACACATCCTAGATTGGAAAGTAAAAGTTCTCTGAAACAAATCCATAGGGATGGTAAAGGTTCAATGGACTTGCTACGGTCTTGAAGATGCAACATGGGAGAATGAATAAAATTTTTAAGAGGAATACCCACAAAATTTTGTCAATTTTGGAGAAAATAGAAGTTGGAAACGTGAGACTCCATTTTTGGGAAGCTAGTTACCGGGACCACATCTATGAAATTCATGGTCGCCTATGTTGATAAATATGATGAAAGAATGATGAAAATCAATGGAATGAAGGCAGTGAAGGGGGAACATTCCTTGGGTTGATAGGTTGAGAAGAACGAGAGATTTGGTTTGGACTGTTGTTGGAGGGTAAAATTGTTTTACATATATTTATTTTATTTTTTGAACATTGTAATGTAAATTTGTATATGTTTTCGACATGGTGTGGTGCATCGAGGATAATGAACAATTGTAGGGGAGGGGGAATGTAACATCACCATTATAATCCCTGGTTTAATTAATGCATAAGGTAGTTATAAATGTGGTTATTGCTAAGAATTATAAATGCAAACATATTTTCTGAATTGTAAATATAATATAATACCAGTTGTTGGGATATGGACAGAGATGGGGGTTGATTAATCTACAAGATGGGGGGGGTTTCCTAGATATTTACCAAGGGGGGACCAAAGGGAGATAAATTTATGGGTATTAATTCAAACCCACATTTCTGGATTTATTATCATTTGGAGAAAACTTCTATTTTTTGGTTGAGTGTATGAGGGCCCAATCATTGAATATTTGTCATAGGTTGGGTGTGAGAGTAGCATCCCATAGTTATTGGAGAGCATGGGGATGAGGTACAATCAACATTGGGTAGAATGAGAATTCAACCATATTTGGGAAGGAGAGGAAATTCGTATGGGGAGGAACAAGTAGTTTTTACATTAAAAACAAGAAGAGAAGAAAAAATGAGAGCTTGGAAGGTGGAACAACAAGGTTGGGGTGAATTATGGATCATGTTGGAGTGATTTTGGAAAATTTTAGATCTAGAATTGAAGAGCCAAGTTTTCAAGCTAGAAGAGTGAACTCTTGGGTGAGTTTCATTGTATCAAAAAGTGTTTTTTGTTGTTTTAGCTGATAGTTTTTCCTAACAATGAGTTCCCTTGAGTTCCCATGTGAGATATTCCAAGATACATGTACTTGAGAGACCCTGATAAACTAATGGGATGCCCGATGGACTGAGATAAATGAAGTGGGTTGGTAAGGTCAAGAGGAAGAGAGTTGGAGGAAATTCACGACAGTTGTAGGAGAAAACTAGTGGGTTGTGTGATATTGAGTTGTGAGGGGACTGTGAGAAGCACCCTTCTTTTGTGGATTCGAGGCCCTGGATCGGGGGTGAATTGATGTTGATATTTGGAACAATAGGTCTATGGTTGGGTGGAACGTCCTTCCCAATCATCTAGTTGCACAAATTTTTATAAAAGATAAGTGTTTATCTATATTTGTTGAGTTATTTATGAGTTCGTGGTTATGAATTTACTATGTGAATGATAATGGTTTTATATGCTATTATGTATGTTTTCTTATCTTCTTTCATGATATGGTTTCATTTAATTATGATTATTAGAATTTGTTTGTAAATGTGAATAAATCGTAGCTGGTAAACAACAAGAATTTGATTAGAAAAAGAAAATTTCATTTTTATGTGTATTTCCACAAGTAATGTTCCATGGTAAAGTTGGGGGACATTACACAGGGATAATTTAGTATCTTTTAAAATGGTTGATAACTTGAGTTTGGAAACATTTCTTCAGCCTACACCTTATAAAGTGGCATGGTTACACGAAGGATATCATATTTTAGTAAATGAACAATGCAGAATAAATTTTAAGATAAGCAACTACCAAGATGAGGTGCTTTGTGATGTAATAACCATGGGTGTTTGTCATGTACTATTGGGAATACGTTGGAAATATGATTAAAGAGAAGTTGATGATGAGAGAAACAATACCTATACCTTTAACATGAACAATGAGATGCATACTTTGTTGCCATTAAAAGATGAATGTGAAACAAAAAAGATCAATAATCAAGTGATGATGATGAGCAAGAAGGAGTTTTTAAATAAAGAAAAAGAATTTAAAGAGTAATATACATTTCTTGACAAGATAAAGACAATTGTTTCATATTTTTAGGTAATTGAGTTTCCTTTAGAAAATCAGATTTTGTTAAATGAGGATGAGGATGTGATTACTAGTGAATTTTCTAGTGAAATGTCGACAAGAGAAAGCATAAATGAGGCACAGGAAATTATTGAAAAAGAGAATTTTTAGAAGAAATTGTGATGGAAAGTAATGAAGATGAAGTGGATGAGAGACCATGTGGGAGTCTCAAGGAAATTTTGAAAATTTCAGGCCAACATAGAGAAAATATGTCAGTGTTAGAAGCATCCAGAGGGACAGAGGAGTCTCAAGTTTTGCAAATTGATTGTTTGTTTTAGTGTGTGGTTGTAGGTATTGAAGAGAATGAAGATGAATAGATACATGGATCTGCCATAAAAGAGAAAGAGGTATAATTTTCTCATGAAGATAAAAGAAAAAAAATGAAAGTTGTGGATCTCAAAAAACCATGGGAGAGACTGTAAAGAAAAATAACAATGAAGAAGTTTTGACACATGAATAGTAAGAGAGTGGAGAGAAAGAGGTTATATTGAGAGAAGGTATTTGTGGATTTTAGGAAAGAAGAGCAAAAATGAGTGACTCGGGAACAAGTTCATGGTGTTAATAAAATAGAAGTTGTAGACCCATTTTTACTGTGTAATATTCTCCTTTCTCTGATTATTTCCATTGAAGTCATGTACAACCAATGTGATTATGTTTTTGTTTTATGTCAGATATTTGAAATCCCTATAAATGTATGTGTTATTGTTGATATGGGTTTGAAAACCATAGCACATATACAATTATTAATTGATTTATCCTTCGGGAGTGAGAGTGAGTCCATTTAATTATTGGTGGAATGAGATTGAAGGGTCTAAGTCAAAATTCCTATGCAAATTTCAAGCATGTGTAGTGGAGTTAACCAAAATTAGTATAATTGGATTGACCTTAAATCCATATAAATAAGTATTTATTCCCTTTGGTGGTTGGTTGACAAAACCTACAATTGATGAATAATATGCATTGCTCATTTACACAAATTCCATCAACCAAACCGGGAGAACTTCAAAATGAGAAAGTTTAAACTTCCTAGTGGACGGTGATTCTAATGGCCTGGTGTTTTCGGTGGCTCGGTGGTTGGGATTTGATAGTTCTAAACCTTTTGGTGGTGATTTTTTTCAGTGTCCCAGTGATCTTATTTATCCTTATGGGCCTATTAACCACAATAGTTAAAATTTTGTTAATTGGATCAGAAGAATATAAAGGGTTTCAATTATTTTATTCCTCAGTGGCCTAAACTTTACAGTGCATAGGTAAATGATATGTTGGCCACCCTATAGCTTATGGGGTTTCAAATATAGAAGTGTTCTTATTTATGTTGATTCTACCAGCGTGAGGTTTTGCATTCATGAACGAGACTAAAACATAGGTCCTGAAGTTGTCATCAAGAAATATATGGGGTAGAGTACAAGAGATTGCAGATGTACACTTATTGTCTCTAGATATTGGAGACAGATAGAGCCTAGATCAGCCAGGGTATGCACCATAATATATTTATGGTATTTCAAATTTATCTTGCTTATCTTTAAATATTTTATAGGCATATAAGATTTAATATTATTAATTTGATTATCTTTGCTTATGTTCCAATAGTTAATCCAAGTGTCAAAGTCTATAGCCTACTCTATTTTAAGCATATGGTGGCTACTACTCATGCTAGAAGCAATAACAAGGAGCATGTCCTTTCTCACCTAGAGAAATTTATGTTTATATTCTAAATATATAATCATGGCTTTAGTTGTTTTGGTTCCATTAATAAATTTGATGTTAAGTTCATAATTTTTGCAAATGCATAGAGAACTTTGAGTTGCTTCTTAAGATCACTAATATTTTTTGTAAGAAGAACAATGACATCAATGATAAGAAAAAGATGACAATGAGTCCAACCATGTTAATGTCAATGCACCCCTCTCCTTCAGATCACTTTAAGGTTAATAAGGCATGAGACCGATTCACTCTAGAAGTAGGTAAACAGATCTCGGGCCTACATGAGTGGGAAATAGAATCTCGTTCTACTTCATTAATCTTGAAAATGAGGAACCTAGGTATTTAAGCCTCTCTAGATGTCATGAGTGCCTTGCTGGTGTGTATTTTTGGTCATGTAAACCCACCTCTTAAACAATTTCTCCTTTCATTTTCAGACACTATATTAACTTTTCCACTCCTAGACTTGTTCAACATTTTGTTGATATTATTGAAGAATCTACCTTGATGACCTAGTGATTCAACAATTATCTTTAAAGACCTAGTTGAGTTTTAAGCATGTGTTAAATTACCACTTAGGAATTAAGAAAATAAGAACATATTAATGAAAGAATATTGCAGCCATCATAAAGAATGCATATCATAAAGTAAACATAAGGAACAAAAAACCATAACATCAAGCTTGATAATGTATTTTGACAAGGTTTCCTACATCTCTCAGCCTTTGTCTCAGTGGGGGAGGCTTTCTTATTTATATTCAATGATTCCAATGTACATCATAAATTCATAAAATGTATTAAACACTGGTCTAGTTGTTTTCTACTCGACCTCAAGAATCCAACACAACTGACGGCACTAAAAAAGGTTAAGCGTAGATCCCAGAAATGGCCTCCAAAGTTTGCTTCCTCAATTACTTCCCTTCATGAAAATGGCTTAGGCTTTCAAAAATTCATCATTTTGTTGTATTTTAACCTCTCCTTGGACTATCAAAAACACTTGTTTTTTATAGGATTTTGAATTGAGAATCAAATCCCAACTTTCCCTCAAGATCTGGCCTCTTTTTGGGTTCCAAATCCCCCCAAAATGGCCAAAATCTACTAAAATCAGGCTTTAAAACCAAAAAAATCCATAATATATAGTAAAAAACCCAAAAATTGGCAAATTGGCCTGCTAGCCCCACTTTTCATAGCTCCTGGGCATATGGGTGTTTCCACATGGTCGAGCGCTAGGCGTTGGCCCCTAAACCTCCGGTCCATCCCTTTTCTCCGGTCATATGGCGATCATTTGTCATGTGGTTAGGCCCCCCTGCGCCCTACCCTCTGATGCTAACCCCTGGTCCATAGCCCATGGTCGGTCGGGCTATCCCCCATCAACTGGGGCTTATCCCCAAAATCATGCCAACCTCCAACTTAAATACATGATGTGTCGGTTAGGGGTTAAGTCCCATGTGTAGTTTGGTTGGTCCGCTAATGGTTGCGAAGTCTTTGCTATGTGTGGAGGTCGGGTGTTCGATTCATGTGGAGGTAACAAATTTTTGACCCAACAAACCTTGGAAAAATATGGGATGCCACATGGTGCTCTCTAATTGGGCGATGTGTCACCCCGTGATTAGACCATATAGTCCAATCACTGACACAGTTAGTGCACAGTCATCACCACATCAGCGTCTTGTCAACCTGCCACGTCATTGTCGCACAACCATGTGTCATACCCTGAGCCTGCCACATCATCATCTGTACTCCCAAGTCACCTACCTAGTTAGCTACCAAATCAGCATATGTACTGCCACATGTCAGACTATCATTGGGCCACGTCAACATTTCGTATAGCCACATGTCGCGTCCGTACAATGCACATGCCATTTTTTTATTGGTCCACATCAACCCTTGAAAATACCAAAAATGAGTGACACATGACACCTCCTCATGCTGCCACATGTCCCTACTGATGTCATCATGAAATCAGGCTGACATCAACAATACAACCTATTGACTGTTGACTTTGACCAATTGACTTTTTTGCCTATTTGGGAAATCGATCAGAACGCGATAACTTTCGCATACGGTGTCCATTTTTGGAAAAACAATATATGGTCAGAATTGGTGCGATGAGACCAACACAATGGCCCAAGTTTCATCCAATTCTGTGAACTTCGATTTTTAGGCCTTCCTGGATCCATTTTGGATTACCTAGGTTGACCTAATTGATAGTGCATGTTTAGGGATTTAAATTTATATTTTGTCAATTTTACTTTTTGGTAAACCAATATATAAGTCAGTACACTTGTAGATCTACAAGTAGGTCAAATTGGTTCTACATGCACGTTAGGGTTGTGGATTCATTACTCCTTCATGTTGAATCTAAAATTGAACTATTGATAATCACAAGAAAAGTTGTATGGGTTTAGTGGAAACATATTTTGATAATACAAAACAACCATTATTAAAAATTTTTTTTATAAACTACTAAATTATATTGTAATAAACTTATATATATATATATATATATATATATATATATATATATAT
>CBVK0100741142.1:0-11380 GCA_900067695.1 Picea abies
ATGTCATGACCATAATATCATCACGATAACCAAAAATGTGGATAACAATGTGTAAAGAGTGTGTGGAAGGTCTAGAAATAGTAAGAAGGTTTTATTGCTTTTCAGTTAAGGCTATTTTTATTTATTTAATGAATTGAATGAATTATTAAATTTATTTGGCACCTTGAATAAATCAATAAATTACCTTGTGCAATGATTATGAAATGATTGATGAATGATTAATTTTAGCTTACTGGTGTCACACATTTAACATTGATTTATGATTAGTAAATGGTTAGACTTCTTCTACGCAAGGAGATTATGATGTAATAAATGATTATGTATGATTTGTCTTCTTGCAAGAATGAAATTAAGGTGATGGATGATTGCTTTTATACTTGGTTAATGGTTAGATTGCATATCTCATGGACTATTGCTGACACATAATTGTTAATTCTTTCAATTTCCCATGCACGTTGCAAAAATAATGACGCGTGATTAGATTAGGAATAAAATATACTTTCACGTCTTAAATTTCAGTTGTCAGATGATTTTTTAGAGTTGTTTACTCTAGCAGGAAGAAATTAGTAATGTTGATGTACTAATGAATGTTGGATGAAAACTTGTTACTTGCGTCAACAAATGTCTTATTGAATGATGAAATTCAATCCTTACGTGTGTTAATAGATTTATCAATGAACAGGATTAACAACCTTTATTGCACCATTAAATTATTATAGAGTGATCGATGTAGACCTTAGACTTACTGCTCTTATGAATTTTGTCATGTGTAATTGTTTAGAAATAGTTTATCTTGTGCTTATCTTGAAAATGATTTTGATTATTGTAAATTCTATGATTGATTTAATCACATGCCTTGAAATTAAGTAGATATTGTGGCACCTTAAAAATAAAACTGAGTGGATTATTTGTGCCTTGGCTTATGTCATTGCTTGATTGATTTAGTAATTGATTTCTCATGCGCCATGGAATTTTATGTTACACGTTTTTATTTATTGGAATGCTATCGCGCCTTGACGATCGATGATGATGTTAATTTAGCTTAGACTACATGGACTTGATTTTATGTGTGGGATATAGACACCTACTTGTTCTTCAGAACAATCGCTAGCCCTGAGACCTTAAATGGTCAAAATCGATGAGAACCTGGGCTTGAGCATTGCTTATGTGTACTGGAGGTCCTAATGTTGCAAGGTAGGTTGGGTGGGTAGTCATATGGTATTTATTGCATGATTGAATGTTGTCGTAAATTGTTTCCATATATTGTCTTGTGCTAATTTGCTATTCTATTTATGTTTATATGTTGCTATCCTTCGTTGACACATTGATTGAGTTGATATTTATTTCAACGATGAGTAGTGGGTGATGTTGTTACCTTGTGTCGTTATTCATTTATGATTCATATCGTTTATGTGTCATCATTTGTTCTATGAATGCAATTTTTATGGGTTGTTATTTATTGTGTTAATGCGTCAATATGTGTATCATTATTCATGGCAGTAATGTTTTGGCATTATGTCGCAAATGATTGATAATGTCTTAATATTGTTTCATTTATATATTGGATGATGTGACATGATGTAGCTATTAATTGTGATGTATCTTTCCTAATGCACACTAAAAAAAAAAAAACTATTATTTGTCACTTTCGTTGTCGTAATGGAAAGGTCGTTACATGTGGTATCCGAGCGGGTTCAACTTGGAACTTGGGATCATTACGCCTTCCACTGTGAAACCAATTGATTATAATTTATCGTTATTTAAATTAAATTTGTATTTCTGTAGGTAATCATGGTGAGAGGATGTCATGGAGGCACGTGATGAAGTGCTAGGGGAGGAGGTCGAATGCCTCAAGTAGCATCCATGCCAAAGGTTTCTAACCCCCAAGGAGAAGAAAAAGTTGTCGAACATGAACATATAGTTGTGGGAGATATGGTTGGGTTGATGAGGTCATTTCAAAGGATGTCTAAGGCACTGATTATCTGGTTGGATAGAGATGAGGTCAGGGTGTTGGTACCCCTTGAGGGTCCACTGCATGCCCTAGTTAGCACTGGTAGCATTCACCAAGAACTTGACAAGTTAAAGTTTCCTGAGTTCTTTGGTGCCATGGACAACGCAACCACCGAGGCATGGTTGGAGAATATGGCAATGTTCTTTGCACTTCGTGACTATACCTAAAACATGAAGGTCTGCATGGAGATCTTTCAGCTAAAGGGGAGCACTCTTTTATGGTGGAAGATGCTCTTGCCACAATTGAACATGGTCATCAAAGAAGTTTCATGGGAATTGTTTGAGGAATGGTTCTGGGAGAGGTATATGATGAAGGAATTCATTGAGGATCAACTCAATGAGTTCAATGCCTTGTGACAAGGCAGTTGTATGGTGCCTGAGTATGAGACCCATTTCACAAAGTTGCTTTGATATGCTCTGCATCTGAACAACAAGAAGCTTAAGGTCAACAAGTTTGTATTCGACCTTAATATCAGCATTTGTGCAAAAGTGAGTATTTTAATTCCTCAAACGTTGCATAATGTTGTCTAGAAGGCCCTCATAGCTAAGGATAATCTCATCTGTGGGGGTCAGAGCAGGAATTGGGTGAGACCGAAGGGATAGGCGACATACGCACCAGCTAGACATCCACCATGGTATCGAGGCACTCCTAGAGGATCCACATTCACTACACAACAGAGTTTGGTGCCTCAGCATGGGACTCCTTACAGAGGACCACAACACCAACAACAGCAACAATTGAGGCCTATTCAACATAATAGACCAGGGTTAAATGCTGGTGGGGCATCATCTTCTACTTTGGGGACCAGGAATACTAGACCAAAGAACAAATGTTGGACATATGGGGAACCACATTACCAGCATGATTGCCCACTTGAGAGGGCCAGAGCAGTCGGATCATATAGACCCACCACAGTAGGTGATTTGTACAAGGCCCATCGGATTCACGCAGTGGTGAATAACCACTAGGACGAGCACCGGTATACTATGCTCAAGATGACAGGTACCATTCATGAACAAACCCTTAGTATTTTGATATATCCATGTGTTACAAAGAGCTTTATTTCCAGTGCAACGTTAAAAATAATTAAGGTAAAGGTAGTCTAATAGGACGATTGTAGCTTTGTAGAAATGGATTTGAGAGCCAAACTAAAGGCTGGAGGAAAGGTTACAGGCTGTAGCCTTAATCTGGGATACTTTTTTATGAAGGCCAACCTATACGTCATGATCTTAGGATCTTATGACATCATGATTGGTATGGACTACTTTGAATCACAAGAGGCAATACTCAACTGTAAGACGAAATGGTTGAGATTGGTTGATGATGAGGGTCAGAGGCATGTGATTGTAGGAAGGAACCAGGGAGTTTCCCTAAGGTTCATTTTTTCCCTACAACTTCATAATAGCATGTGCAAGGGATGCAAGATATATGTGATCCTTGCGTTGAATGATAAGGGCATGGCGGAAGAACTAGAAAACCTTCCGGTAGTGTGAGAGTTTGCGGATGTATTCCCGGAGGAGATAACATGGTTTCCGCCTGAGAGGGAATTGGCTTTTACCATTGACCTAAAACTTGGGACTGAACCGATAGCAAGAACACCTTATCGGATGTCAACCCCTGAGTTATAGGAGTTGAAAATTCAATTGAAGGAGTTGTTAGAACTAGGGCTTATACGTCCAAGTGTGTCACCATGGGGTGCACTTGTTATTTTCATATAGAAGAAGGATGGGTCGAGGAGACTCTGCATTGACTACCATCAATTGAACAAGGAAACGATCAAGAACTAGTATAGGTTTCCAATCAAATGAATGGCGCGAAAATTTTCTCGAATATCAACTTGATATTAGGGTATCACCAATTACGGATAAAGGAGGAAGACATTCCTAAGACTACATTTAAGATGAGTTTTGGACATTACGAGTTTATTGTTTTACCGTTTGGACTGACAAACGCCCCTACGAGTTTATTGTTTTACCGTTTGGACTGACAAACGCCCCAGGGGTATTCATGAGCTTGATGGATGGGGTGTTCTTCAAATACTTGGACAAGTATGTTCAAGTATTCATTGATGATATTTTGATATATTCTCGGATGATGGATGAACATGACGAACATTTGTTCTTGGTACTACAGTGTCTACAAGAGAACAAATTGTTTGGGAAACTGTCAAAATGCTCTTTTTATAAATTGAAGATTCATTAATTAGGGCATGTCATCTCCAACAAAGGTATCGATGTGGATCCAGCGAAGGTAGAGGCTATTATGGAATGGCCCATGTAGGTGAATGTCCCCAAAGTGTGTATCTTCATGGGTTTAGTGGGATATTATCGACGGTTCATCGAGGGTTTTTCAAAAATAGAAAATCTGATTATGGAATTGCATAAGAAGAATAAGAAGTTTGTATGGACCGAGAAATGCATAGAAGCGTTTCGACGGATCAAGGATCTATTGACTCCAACACCAATACTAAAATTACCTGACATGGATGAGGACTTATTGGTATGCACTGACGCATCCAAGGAAGGCTCAGGCGGAGTCTTGATGCAAGGCAGTCGAGTGATTTCTTACATCTAAAGAAAGTTAAGAAATCATGAGGAGAAATATGTGACGCATTACTTGGTGTTATTAGCCATTGTGTATGCCCTGAGAATGTGGAGACACTACCTTATTGGACAAGAATTCAAACTAAAAATGGACCACTGTGGTTTACAACACATTTTTATGCAAAGAGACTTGAACACACGACAAAGGCGTTGGTCAGAGCTACTTAGCAAGTCCGATTTCGAGATTACCTACATAAAAGGAACCATGAACATAGTAGTTGATGCATTGAGTCGAAGACCATGCATATTTTTGGTGATACCTCTTCAAACGAATATACGTGAAAATGTTACAACCTTACAATGCGTTGACGACTGGTATAAAAAGGTTAAGGAATTTATTGGACAAAAAACCATGTTGGTACCAAAATTTGAGGGATTTACTGTGGACAACGACAGATTAATGAGATATAATAACCGGATTTATGTACTGCACAATGACAAGTTGAGAAGTTTGATCTTAAACAAATCTCATAGAGAAATGTACATGGCTCATCCAGGAGTCACGAAGATGAGGGAAAACCTTAAACCCTTATTCTTTTGGAAAGGAATGAAGGTAGACATAGTCAACTACGTGGAAAAATGTCTAGAATTTTAGCAAGTTATGGTTGAACATAGACATTCGACATGATTAATACATCCACATGCTATTCCAAAATCAAAATGGGAGGTCATTTCTATGGATTTCATTGTTGAATTGTCGTTGATGGCAAGGAGGCATGACTCGATTTTCGTGGTAGTTGACACTATGACGAAGAGTGCACATTTTATCCCTATGCATATGACCTATCAAGCATCTGACATAGCTAGAGTCTATATTAGCAAGATATTGAGACTTCATTGTGTTCCTAAAAGGATCATATCTGATCGAGGATCGGTGTTTACCAGGCGAGTTTGGACTAGTTTCCAAGAGGCCTTGGCAACCTAACTTAAATTTAGTACTGTATATCACCCAGAGACATATGGGCAGATAGAACGAAGAAACCAAATATTGTAAGATGTGTCGTTTATGTATGTGATGGACAAACAGAAGCATTGCGAGGAGTTCTTGCCACTGGTAGAGCTTTCCTACAACAACAATTATCAAAGCACCATTAAGATGGAACCTTTTGATTTTCTTTACGGGAGATCATGTCAGATGCCTTTGAGTTGGGATCAGCTTCAAGATAGGCTCTTGGTAAAACCAGAAGCGATATAAGAAATGGAAGAATACATGAAAACAATAAGATAAAGGTTTAAGGAAGCGCAGGATTGACAAAAGAGTTATGTCGATCCACATCACGTTGACCATAGTTATGAAGTTGGTGATCGAGTCTTCTTGTGAGAGAAACCGCACAAGATTTAGATAAAGTTTGGAAAGGGTGATAAAATTTGTCCAAGGTTTGTGGGACCTTTCGAGGTTGTGGAAAGGAAGGGGCCTGTGGCCTATCGATTAGCATTTCTTGATTCTTTCAAGCGTATGCACGATCTTTTTCACGTATATTTTTTGACACATTATGTTAGTGATCCTACACATGTGATTTACATGAGTTATTTGCAGGTATCGGACGAGGGTTCATTCACGAGAGAGCCAATACGCATTCTGGACTATCGCATTCAACAACTACGGCGTCAAACATTTGATCAGGGAAAGTTCCATTGGGACAATTATAGTCTGCACTCGGCTACCTGGGAGGACGCATATGATATGCGTCAGTAGTTTCCATTTTTGTTTGATATCTAGACATTTAGATATTGTCAGATACTTTATTTTTTCACTTGTATATTATGAAAGTTTGGAACAATGTTTAAAACAAGAGGGGGTGTATGTAACATCCTGCTCTTGTGCACACCTGATTGAACTTATTCTTTGAGGAAACTTGCATGCAAGTGATTTGGTTCATTATATGATTGATTGCTTCGCTTATGGATTTTTCTGATGAGACTGTGGATTATGATGTTATGTTATGTTGTGTTATCTATGTATAGATAGGTGCTATTGACTGGTTTCTCCTGAGTGTGAAGGAATCTTGATAGATTGAGGATGTTGATGGAATCGATGGACCTCCTTGCACTATGGATTGAGTTAGGGAGTGGACTGTATATGGTTTGAGTATTTTTTTCTTACATATGTGACATATGTATGGGTATATTATGATTTTGTTTATGGATCACTGACATGTTTCATTGATGGATGTAGGTTGACGATTTATTTCTAATCAGACTCAAATTTGGAGTAAAGGGGTCATGCACGACAACCAACAATATTGAGGAAGAGGTGTGGCAGTAGCCCTACCATAGCCTACTAGCACTCCTGTGGTGGCTCAAACTGTAGGTTAACGATTACCTAGTTCAAGAGATCCACGATGTCGTGAGGGCAGACTAAGACAATCATTCACGAAGATTCTAAAGGGCGCGCAATAAGTCAAGATCCTTATTCCTTAGAGCTGTCTACCAAAATCAGTCAAAAGACGAGTGGCACCCTTGGAACACGTAGTGCGTCTTGAAGTGCACGTCGCATAAATAAAACTTCAATGAAGGCGAGTGGCACCCTTGGAGCTCATTGTGCGTCTTGAACAACACGTCGCGATTTTTTACACTGGTGAGTCAATGAACCTAGGTGCCTAGAAAACAATTTTTTATTTTGACGTGGTCAACCTTAAAATAAATGTGGTATGAGTAAATATTTTTGATTATAAAATTTCTCAAAAAAATTGCTATATCTAGTGAAATTAAAGCCTAGGTCTAAATAGGGTACGAGGTCTAAAAGAAAGTAAAATTAATCAATTAATAAAAGGGGGGATGAAGAAAATCAATTAAGAATTTAAAGGGGAAATAAATTATCTAAAATTAATTGTTGATCATGTGCAAAAAATTATAATTAAGAATTTAGACAAAAAGGGGAAATTAAATGCAAAAGGAGGGGGATGAAGAAAATCAATTAAGAATTTAAAGGGGAAATAAATTATCTAAAATTAATTGTTGATCATGTGCAAAAAATTATAATTAAGAATTTAGACAAAAAGGGGAAATTAAATGCAAAAGGAATGTGAAACATAGAAAGGAATCTAGTATAGAGAACTTTCCAAATTAGAAATCAACTAATCTTTAAGAAAGGCGTCGATCATTAAAGGAAATTGAGGGAACAAAGGGACAACAAGGAGCATTTTTAGGAACGATGTTTGGTGGATGAGGGAAATTGGCAAATTAATTTAATTAATTAAATGAATTTTTGGTGCAACTAGAAGATCATGTGACAAGTGTACGGGGGATATTATTTCCTAATAAAATTCAATAAAAAGATTTGATGTGGAAATGGTCAAGGGGTCACTAAGAAAACTCTATAAAAGTAATAGTAGAGAGGAAAGGATCACGACTAGAATGTGTAAGGTTATGCTGCCAGATTTTTCTCTTCACTAATTTTTCTTGTGGGACTTGGGATACCTAGCTCAGATATAGAGTGGTAGTTTGACCTCGTGAGGCAAGATGGGAGATAGCTTTCTTTGGTTGTGTGTGTGGCCCTTTTGCAACTCAGGGGGCTCAGGGGGAAGAAGAGTAACCCTAACATAGGATAGGAGGTAGTGGTGTGGTCTCAGCAGTTAGAAAGTAGGAGTTGGATAAAGCGCAAGTGCAGGATATCGACGTCAGATTCTTCTCCTCGGTTACGGTAATCCTAAACTTTGTTGATTTCATTAAGTTTTGAATTAAATGTATTGGATTCTATTTCACATGCATTTTGGAATTTTATTCAGGGATTTGAATTTTGCAGAGACTTAATTTAATCATGTAGATGTGATGAATTTATGAGAAATTATCCCAGCCTTGTGTTTTCTTCATGACTTATTGTTAGTTTTTTTTCTCTCCTTGGAAAAACGCTCGCGCTGAATTTTAAATGAATTGGCCAATGACTGAGATATTTTTTTTTCCTCTTGGTGGATTCATGTCTTCTTGTTATCTCTTTGGTATCTTCTATTTCGACATGCATTTCTGGGTGACATCTGAAGTTTCCTTATCATCCAAATCACCTTTTATTCAGTACCAGTTGTTCCAAGGGAACTTGTGGTTTTCGTATTATTCCTTGCATGTACACCATTATCACGAGGATAGTGATTCCTCTAAGAAAAGGCTGGTGACAAATTTGACAGTCGTATCCCTTTTCAGTTCGCGTTGTACTCTATTTCTTTATCAACCAATTTTTCTTTTAGCATGGTGAATGTTTTTCCCATCGTTCGTAATGGCATCGTTCTCTTTTTCTTTAGCGTCCAGCACCTTCGTGGTTTTAACACGGTGAATGGTCAAACGATCCATGAAGGTACTCCTTTATTGAGCATTTTTTTACGTTTTTACAGTCCCTGGGCATATTCTGATCGTTGTGATTGTTACGTTTTTAGTCTTTCTCACTATATCCACAGTCTCCAAGATTTTTCCCCTTACCTTGTCTTGTTTCCCAGTCCCGGGCACACCAGGTCTATTGAATCTCATAGCACACTACAAACTTCTAGACACTCCCATCGCACCTCAGCAAACTCAGCGAAATTCATGTTTCTCCCTTGCAATTTCATTGATGAACTCTGTGCTTTGGTCTTCTCTAATTCATGGATTTTCATTAAAATTTCCAGCGAATTTTGAGCTCTCTAACTCAATGATTCTCGTGCATTTGCCAACAATTTTTTCCCTCCTTAAATTCAGCTTTTCCATTAAAATTTCCAGCGAATTTTTGGGTCTCTTAAACTCAGCGGTTTCGTTTATTTCGCCAACGAATTCCTGGTTGTACACAATGTTTACCCTTATATCTGTGTTGGTACGAGTTTCCAGCCTTCTGAATCTGTGTGATATCGCTCTCTTGCCTTCGGAAGGATCCTCCTGCCACTATTAAAGAACCCTTTTTGTTGTAGCGTAGCTTGATCACCATTGTGTACAGCTGGTGTTAGAACTGCTACTTTAAATGGGGATTATGTCCTAAAAGTTTTAGTTTACTTTAATTCATTAAGTTTGATTATTAATAGAAATGTTTAAGATTGCGAAAAAAAAATGATAAATCAATGGAACCTTGTGATAATGAACAAAACCCTCCTCAGAGAAGTTGGTGTTGGTCTAAATATTATCGTCTCCAGTGGATATATGGATTTATCCCTCACCAAGTGTGCCTCCCATATATTTATTTCACTAATGGTAAATCCTTTTTCAACAGAATTATTGTAATAATAGAAAACTTTATTGATAATTGTTATACATTAATGCTATAAGGATAAGTGGTGTTTTGATCATTCATTTAATGTATCTAATTTAATGATGGGTAGCTTTTGTAAATTCCTAACGATAAAGGATAGCGTGACATTCATGGTACCTTATTAGCCTGAGTGGGCTTAATGGTTAAGAACATGTGTTTCCTCTTAGGAGGTCACAGGTTCAAATCCAAAGGGGGGGTAGGGTATGTATACCTTCGTAGAATTTACCAGTCAAATCGTTGGGCGGAGGGGGGTCCCTTGTCCCACAAACAATATACCTTCGTAGAATTTACCAGTCAAATCGTTGGGCGGAGGGGGGTCCCTTGTCCCACAAACAAGGGGGTCTCATACACCAATTTGGTGTGATGGCTTGGCTGCGACCTTAAAAATAGATTATTATTATTATTATTATTATTATTATAGTGATGTGTAAAGAGGGTGCAGAAGGTATGGAAATAGTAAGAAGGTTTTATTCCTTTTTAGTTAAGGTTATTTTTATTTATTTAAATAATTGAATGAATTATTAAATTTACTTGGTGCCTTAATAAATCGATAACTTACCTTGTGCAATGATTATGAAATGATTGATGAATGATTACGTTTAGCTTACTGGCACCACACATTTAACATTGATTTATGACTAGTAAATGGTTAGACTTCTTGTGCGCAAGGAGATTCTGTTGTAATAAATGATTGTGTAGTAATTTTCCTTCTTGAGCGAACGAAATTAAGGTGATGGATGATTACTTTTATGCTTGGTTAATGGTTAGATTGCATGGCTCATGGACTATTGCTGACACATAAATGTTTATGCTTTTAATTACTAGCGTGCATTGCAAAAATGATGACGCATGATTAGATTAGGAATAAAATGTACTTGTGTGTCTTAAATTTCAGTTGTCGGGTGCTTGTTTAGAGTTGTTTACTCTAGCGAGAAACAAATAGTAATGTTGATGTACTAATGAATGTTGGGTGAACACTCCTTACTTGCATCAACAAATGTCTTATTGAATGATGAAATTCAATCCTTACGTGTGTTAATATATTTATCAATGAACTGGATTAACAACCTTTATTGCGCCATTAAATTATTAACGAGTGATTGATGTGGACCTTAGACTTCCCGCGTTTGTGAATTTTGTCATGTGTAATGGTTTAGAAATGGTTTATCTTGTGCTTACCTTGAAAATGATGTTGATTATTGTAAATTCTTACCTTGAAAATGATGTTGATTATTGTAAATTCGATGATTGATTTAATTGCGTGCCTGAAAATTAAGTAGATATTGTGGCGCCTTAAAAATAAAAATGAGTGGATTATTTGTGTCTTGCCTTTTGTCATTGCTTGATTGATTTAGTAATTGAGTTCTCATGTGCCATGGAATTTTATTTTACATGTGTTTGGTTTATTGGAATGCTATCGAGAGTTGATGATCGATGATGATGTTGATTTAGCTTAGACGACATGGATTTGATTGTATGGGTGAGATGTAGACACCTCCTTGTTCCTAAGAACAGTCGCGAGCCCTGAGACCTTAAATGGTGAAAATCAATAGGAACCTA
>CBVK0100741170.1:0-10890 GCA_900067695.1 Picea abies
AAGAGGCTGGTCGGTGAGGACATTAGTAATTAGAAAAACCTTTATTTTCAATCTTTTATTTTGTTTAAAATAAACATTTCCCCTCAGCTCCCAGTGTATGTTCCTGACCCTTCCAATTGCGAGCTAGTCTCGATCTTTTGGAAGTAAGTTTCACTCAGAACCGGGCTGGTCAATGTGGAGTAGTTTATTAGGACAATCTTGAAAGTTACTATTGCTTGGTTTAGAAAACCGCCTAGAGGGAGTGTGTGAAGTTTCACGGAATACCTCGGGCTTGTTCCCCTCAGTGTTGGATGTCCAACACCTCTAGTGGGCTTGTTGGTGAAACCATTGGGTTTCGGCAAGTTCTCAACAAATTTCTATACTAAAGGGATAGTTTCTTGAGAGGCCAAATCTAGTGTAAATTTGCTATCTTGCAATCAAGTTTTCACTAAAATAAATCCATATTAATCAAACTCTAAAAGTAATCCAACAACATAACTCATGATCTCATCAACATGCACTGGTCTAATTCTCTATTTTGAAAGAAGCCATTTGCTTCAAGTATTCACTTTTGCAAATCATTATTTTATCTTGAAGTATCTATTTGGTTTATGGTTATTTTACTTGCAAGCACCTATATCCTTTGAATACATTTTTATGCAAGTGTTTCCTTAATTGAATATCTATCTCCATAAGCTATTATTTTGTGAATGAATGATATATGTTGTTGGTATAGAGTTACTTTTGTTGTAGTTGCTTTTGTTGCAATAAACTCCTAGATTTATTTCTTGTACTTAGATTAGTTCAAGCCTTAATATATTTTGTTAGGGACTACCCCCCTTGGCTTCGCTAGGAGTTGGCCTAGACGGAGTAGTCGAGGATCACGCGACAACACCTTGACTCGAGACTTGTCCCCAAGGATACACCAAGTGGATTGAAGATTTATTCCACATCTCCCAGGTGTGTATAAAGGTGACAACATTTTTAGCTTCGTTGTCGGGGATAAATCTTTCTATTCCCGGAATACGACCTTGTTTTCCTTTTTGTTTTACTTAGTTTTTTATGCTTGTTGTTTATCAGATTTAGACTCAATCATCTGACGACTCCACTAATTTCTAATTTGACTAAGTATTCTACATGAAGGAATTCAAAAGGCTTAGTTGACTTCATTCCTGAACCTGAACAGGTTTATAGAAGGAGATTAGCTTAAGCATCTTCTCGTAGAATCCTTAGTCATTTAGGCTTTGAGTCCATTTCTGATATTGATCCAGGTGGATATCGGTGGCCACCCACCTTTTTCGACTGGCCCAATCCACTAAATTCCAATTTGACTAAGTATTCTACAAGAAGGAATTCACAAGGCTTAGTTGACCTTATCCCCAAACCTGAACATGATTATAGGAGGAGGTTAGCCAAAGCCTCTTCTCGTAGAATCCTTAGTCATTTAGGATTCGTGTCCATTTCTGATATTCACTTGTTTTTTGCTAATAATAGTGTTAATTTAGAAATGACTATATATGATCCTTGTGATTTTTCGATTATAAATGGTTATCCTCATGCAATCCCAGAAAAAACAATTGAAAAGTTACCTAGTTTTCAAGGGAATAATGTTGTTAGTGCTAAAGTTCATATTAAATATTTTATGAGATGCACTAATAAATGGTGTGTTGCACACGATTATGAAGATGTCGGAATGAAGTTATTTGTTTTATCCTTAGAAGATGATGCTTCCAATTGGTATGAAGATTGTCCAGATGACAAGTTTAAAACTTTGAAAGATCTTTTAGATGCCTTAACAGAGAGATGGGGGGAGAAAAGAGATCATCGTCACTTGTTAGCTGCCCTCAATACTATAAGGAAGAATGAGAATTAAAAAATGGAAGAATTTAATAAGAAGTTCAATGAATTGGTTTCAAGATTGTATACAGATATCAAACCTCTTGATAATGCCATCTTGATTTATTATATTGAGGCCTTTGGTGGTGAAATGAGATATCAGCTAAGAGATAAGGAACCCATCAATCTTAAAGTCGCTCAAGACATAGAAACTAAGATTGACAAAAGTATGCAAGCATCAGGAAAATCCAATCTTCCAGCTTTCACAAGGGGTACTACTTCTAAACAGTCAAAGTCTAAAGACAAAGCAGTAGCTTTAGATAGTAAGTCTTCTTCAACAAATCCCATTAAATAGTTAACTGAAATGATCAAAGCCATGGAATAAAACCATGTTTCCCAACTTAATGCAATGCAAAGTAGATTGATTGCCATGGAAAGAAGTAATGCCAACAAATTATAGCCTAGGAAAAATAATGAGAAGTGGTGGAAAAAGGGTCCTCCTTAAGATCAAGGACCTCCTAGTGAATTAGATTCAACAAATATGGTCGATGAGGAAGCCCCTCCTTTTTGTAGAGCTTGTGAGGACTTTCATGAAGAGTCTACTTGCCCAGTGTTTTGTCAAGTTAATGAGCAAGGAATCCCATAGACAAGCAACTATGTTGGAAATTCTAGAAGGTATGATTTTATCAACAATGTAGGAAAAACCCACAAATTCGTAGATGACCAGTTCAAACAGGATAAAGAATCAAGTAAAAAGGTTGACAATGTGACAAGGTTATATGGAGAAAATCCTACACTAGAGTAAGGGAGCAACTGTTGTAGGGATTTTTCACCCTGCAGGAGCTTAGATCCCTTAGGTTCTACCAACGCATAAGACATGAATAGAGGACATAAACTAAGGATGTTCCTAGATCTAATTCATACATGAAAACAACCCAAAGATCAAAGAAATCATGCATGGATTGACAAGAGATCTAATAGTATATCATAACACATAATTATACTAATTCTCCACCAATGAATACATAAACTTATTGTTGGATTACTAAGAGGGGGGTGAATCAGTAATAGAGCAATCTAATCATTTTTAACCATATAATGCAAGTGTTATATAAATGTAACATTATCATCCAATATTTGCAGAGTAAATAAACAATGAACAAATGAGCAATAATACACATACACAATACACCAGTGTTTTTATGTGGAAACCCAAAGCGAGAGAAAACCACACAATGTTTTTTCTTATATGTCTTGAAGAATTACATTCATTGGAAGGACTCGAGACTTGCCCCCAAGGACACACCAAGTGGATTGAGGATTTCTTCAATGTCACCCAGGTGTGTATAAAGGCCGCAACAGGGTCTATTCGATCCTTATTACCTACTTCTATCCTCTCTTGCCTTGTACTGTCACAACACTTGCCTCTACTTCAATTCAAAGCCCTAAAGCATTTACAGCTAGAGCCTAAATGAATGCATGCATTCTGAATGCTCTAACAATGTCTAAGAAATTACAATGTGTTTTGATTCTCTCTTTCTAGTATTTCGATGTTTCTTGTCTTCTTTACCAAGATGCGTTTTCATTCCCATGCTCTTATCTTTTTGTACGTTTTGCAGTCCCATTGGCCAATCTTGGCTACCAGTGGACATTAATATATATTTTAAATTTAAGTAAAAAATCAAAGAGCCAGTTAAACTTCAAATTTGCATCTTGAATATGTTTTATTTAAGTAAATGATTTGAATGCCTCAAATTTATTAGACATTGACATTACTTGCTTCTTCTACTCCATTGGCTCTCCAATTCTGAAGCACTAAAGCATTTACACTGGCAATGCAAAATATTTTATCTGATGTTCTTTGCATGTCTTGTGCCTTAGGTTGCTTTCCATAGGAATGAATCAAGGGTCTGTATTTGGTCTATCAGAGCTTCCAGATAAAGATGTTTTGTCGAATACTTGTAACAATATGTTTTTCAGCTCTATATGATGTCTTGCTTCTGCTTACTCTTTTCTTGTGATATTGTTTCAATTTGTCTCTTGAAGGGTATGGCAGGGAATATCGAGAAAGGCTTAATGGCTCATGGGGTATCGTAGATGTTAATGATTGTTGCAGCTGTGCAGAATTTCTGGTTAGTTTCATCCTTATAGTTTTGATTCAGATATTATAAATTTCTTGATTCAGGTTTATGTTGATTCTCGTAGTTTTTGTTCAATTATCTTTCTGGAGTTTTCTTACTGTTTTCGGAGCATGTCCAGGTAACAACAGGGAGGGTAGACGGTGAGAGGTTGTGTATTACTGGGAGATCAGCTGGAGGTTACACAACGCTGGCTGCTCTTGTATTTAGGGAAACATTTAAAGCTGGGGCTTCATTGTTTGGAGTAAGTGTTCTGTGCTTGGATTCTATCATTCCTGTTTAATTAGCATTATAGACCTAAGTTCATTCTCTTCTCTTTGTGTTGTTTCTTTTTAATTAAACTCTCTGTTATCACTTGTATTTGAGTTTTAGCTTTTGCAATGTAGTAAACGAAATTCCTGTTTATTACAATTGATAGAAGATTTCTGCAATTTTATAAGAATATATATTTAATAATAGATAATCAATACGATGATGATTACAATGGACCTCGTGATGGTGTACTTATATGCATTGACTGGTCATGAGGTAAGAGGTGTGTCCTTTGACCTTTCATTAATCTACTTATTATTATTCTTTTATTATTATTATTATTTACTATATTTATAATAATTATGTTTATTACATTGCCACCCCCTCAAGGAATGCTTCGTCCTCAAAGCATAATAAATTGGGTTCTCTCTAGCTGAGCATGTTTCCATGGCGGCATCATCTTTTTCTTTGTCTGGTTGTAAGGGCTTGACTTCGTTCCTGCTTTGAGTGTTGATAAGGTCCCTTTCTATTTTTGCATTATTGTAAAACCTTGATGCTTCTTGGTAACATATTTTCCTTGCTTCTGTTGTTTTATGTTTGTTTGTACCTCTTGCGCTTTTTCCATTAGTTGTAATTCATTCTTCTTGAGAGTGGAACCTTCAACACCATATAATTTATAATATTGACGTTGACAATTAAACTCAATGAATTGTTCTTCAAGGTTGGTGGTATAAGTGCCGAATTGTATCAACCATTCTCTACCTAGCACCATATCCATTTCATCAAGTGGTTGAGCATAGAATTTTGTTTGTAGTTGCAATTCTTGTATTTGAATTGAGCTTTTGTGACATTGTCCTAGTCCCTTAACCTTTTGTCCATCAACTATAGTAATTGTGAGGTCCTTGGTGGGATAAACAAAAAGGTTTAGTGGTTTAGCGACATTGATGTTTATACAGATATTAGTACTGCTGGAATCTACTGGTATTGTTATGTTTCTATTTTTTATGATTCTTTTGAGCTTTAATGTCTTAGGTTGTGATTTCCTGCTCATGGTTGCGGGTGGAATTCTAGGTTTTCCTTCCTCTTTTCTTGGAACCTGGATCTTATCATCCTTTCTGGGATGAGGTGGTGTTATTGCTTTTGTCTTCATTCAAGGTGTCAAAGTCCTAATTTACAAGGCAAAGACCTAATGGCAACTTGCAGGGGTCATCCACTGTCACCTCAATAACCCACTCCCACTCTTTAGGCTGGTTCCTTTCCAGCTCAATCCCTAAACACTAAGTATTTGATGGCTAATGATGACTCAAGTTGGGTTTCAAAAGAATGTTAATCTGATTTTATGATGATAATTAATTGCTAATTCCAGATTTATTGCAAAAGAGATTGAACCTATAAAATGTGTAAATGAGTGACTACTTGGGTTCAATTTGGATCTGATTTTAATGTAAATTTCTGATGCAAATTCCAGATTTGATGTACTTTAAATGAGCCTTGTTGACCGCCTGTTTAGCACAGAGGTCAACTCATTATCATGAATTCCAGATTTATTGCAAAAGAGATTGAACCTATAAAATGTGTAAATGAGTGACTACTTGGGTTCAATTTGGATCTGATTTTAATGTAAATTTCTGATGCAAATTCCAGATTTGATGTACTTTAAATGAGCCTAACAAAAGATACTAAAACAAGAGGATTTTTAGGTTTAGAAGCACCCTTGATCTTATGGAAGATTTAACAATGCAGTTCAGATTTTGGGACAGCAAAAGGAGTCTTTCACTGGAAAACAAGAGATTTAAACAGGCTGAATTTTGTTTGTAAATTTCAGATTTAAAACAACCCACAGATTTGAATATTTGGGCTCAAGGAATGAAGTCTTAATTCTGATTTTTGCATTTACTTGTTTCAGATTTCATTTGAGAAAGGTACAAAGTGAAAATTATTATTTTTTATGAGGGTTGGAAAGCAAGACTAATGCATAAACAAAATTGGGTATATGGGGTCTAGAAGGTAAGGTTATATGAGCTTATTTTTCTGAAGAACAGGGTTGTTTACATGGAAACAAGCATGCTACAACCACCTATTAATTGCTGTTTATAAATTCCAGAACTAATATCTATGACCTAATGATGGAAAATTCATCAAATGTGAAATAGGAGTGTTACCACACAATCTCACACCGAAAAGGTGTAAAATCCCTGTTACCCCCCCCAATGTCTAGAGGTAACTAGAGGAGATCATGTCTCATGGCCCACAATGAAGACAGTGATCCCAATGATGATGATGATGATGATCAGCATGTCCACAGAGAGCAGCCCAATAGTCCCTCAGATGCTTCTTCTTCAGCATAGCTCATCACATACAATCAACATAATTCTTGGGAGATGGTGGACCAACATCATCATAAGGTACATTAGCCCTAGTTTCGTATGAAATATCCAATTTAATATATTAGGTATGTTTGTGAGGATCATTGGTTGAAGTTGGATAAAGAATCATCAGCTCAAGAAGTTATGCTTGTTGCCTTGTTTCACCTTGGTGGCTATCATTTGTGCTCTAGTCTTGTGTTGTCACACCCAAGGAACAAGGGTACTACTTGAGGGCCCTGACAAGAGTAACGTTCTATTCCCCCCCATACTTAACACTTACCATACTGGAGCCTATCACATTGTACTAAACTTCGGGGATGGGTCATGGTTCATTCTCTCATGAGAAGAGGGGCTAAATGCCCAAAGGTTGATTGCAGCTGCTAATACAAATAATAAAGAAAGAACGATGCTAAAGAAAGAAAAGAATGATAGCAAGGACTCGTAAAAGATAGTCTATACTTGAGCTCTACCCTTTTTGCATTCACCCTAGTCCAAAAGCAATGCATGCTAGTACTTGAAACTTTATAAAGGGGACTTGCAAATTAATAAAAGGACGATATAAAAGGCAGATTAAGGGGTTGGAAAAATGTAGTGCCTAGAAAGTGGTAACTCAAGACCAAGCACACCATCCATAAGGGTGCTCATAGAAATGGACTAAATGATCTCATAACCATGAAGTAAGCCCAATCCATTTCACATCACACTTATTCTTGAAGGGTTCTTTTCTTTCCTACTTACTCCCAGGACATATCCCTCTACTTGGGTCTTTGCTTTCCTGCTTTGGTTCGCAGTGCGCACACCTAATAGGGTGTTCAGATAACCCTCCCATACCTAAACTTGCCAGCTTACATAAAGTCTTGAGCTAATGTGAAGTTTGAAAGGGATACTTGATGTGAATTGTTAATGTGGCTTTTGTATTAAGTAATGGATTACTTTATATGATGTAAGGACTTGTATACCTTGTGAACCTTGGTCTTACTTAATTCCATAACTTTGATTGATTTATATGCACCTGACATGGTCTTTTGAAGGACGTCCCATGCTTTCACTTAGGACGTTATGTCCTTATTGTAGGATATGGCAAGTGTGATGCAGAGCATTGAGTCACCTGGTGGCTTGACACACTCAGATATATGCTCTCACATCTTCTGGACTTTGGACGATGGCTGAATGAGCTTCCATTTTGCAAATATGACCATGATGACACATAGATGGGCAAGTAGCCCACACCCTGGGCATTGTGCCGTAGAGATTATTATGCCTTGGATGGAGGACATTGCACTGGTAGATGATGGGACACCATGCAGAGATGAGGTACACTTCCTCTCCATCTTGGATGTTGCCTTCTTCACCTTGGATGCTGAGGTCTTTGATGATGATTTCACACACTAGGGTTTGATGACGTTGGGGTTTGCGTGCCACTTGGACACCACATGATGTGATAGGGCACTTGATGATGGTCTTTCACCTTGCTTTCACTCCTTGATGATGACATGTGGCCTTTGGAGGTCTCCTCCACACCCTTGAGAGCTTGACGTCACCACACGTGTGACCTATTGATGTATTATTTGCATGATTATTCATTGTAGAGGCTATTTTGAGGGGTCGACCCCAATTCTAGCATGAATTGTAATGGTTTTACTCAAACTGTGTGGACAAATGTGCTAGGGATTCCTTATATAAATAAGGCTAGCACATCAAATAATTTTTCATCATCACAATTCTTCACATTTGTGAGAGAGCACTCTCTAAAATGTTCACTCTATCTCTCTTGTTCTCTTGGAATCTAGTGTGCTTCTCTCTTGTTCTCTTGGATGCTTGTCTCTTGTTGATGGTTGGATGGTGAATTAGGGTTTCTTGATACATGCACTTGGCCTAGTAAGTCTTCTTGTTCAAGTTTATTGCTTCTGTGGTGTATCTTTGGTAAATGATCTTTTAGAGGCATAATTGTTGCATATACCTTGTATTCTTGAAACCCTAGGAGGGCTTAAGAGGCTTTATCCCCCTCCCTTCTTTCAATTATCATTAATTGTTGAAGCATCAAGACTTTTATTCTAAGGCTTAAGAGGCTTTATACCCTAGGGTTCTTGTCTTGGATAAGTTTAAGTCCTAGGGATTGAGAGGCTCCATTCCCCTAGGGTTTGACCTAGTTCAATAAGATCTTGTTGATAGAGGTTAGAGGAAAAACGACACCTAGGGTTTATAAGGCTATATGCCCCATGGTTTGTTTTAAGAAGTTGAAGTTAGGGTTTATGAGGCTATATGCTCTAGCTTGATCTTCACACCTCTTGCACCTAGCAATTTTCATGGTGTGTTGCTTCACTCCATTGCCCAAGAAAGAGAAACGACACTAGTATAGTTGATTGCAAGTGATGGTTGAAACCCTACTTAAATTAAATACACACTCTCAAAATACTCTCTTAACTTGAATTTGACATCATTAGCAAGATAATTGTACCCTAGCGCTTTGAATAACCATTGGTTTACTTGTTGCTGTCATAAATTGTATGCTACAGCCATTAGGGCTGCATTTTATTGCTGCATAGTTACTTATTGTATGCTACAGCCATTAGGGCTGCATTTTATTGCTGCATAGTTACTTTATATTGTGGCAAAACTTGCTTCGAAAATTGTTTTGGCAATTGGATGTTGTTCCCCTCCTTGCAAGCTAAATTTAGAGAGTAAATTGCTAAGTTTTTGGTTTCTTTTTCTTACTGCTGTTATAAATCTTTCATTGCTGATATAAATTAGTTTACTGCTGCAAATTTACAACAGCAATAGGTTTCACTTGTGGTCTAATATCTAATTGTGAATGGCATGCTATATAACTTGATAATTGATCAATATATGTATTGGAAAGTTTGTTCCTTTGTACAGGCTGCCCAATTACCTTGCATAACCATCTTTTATCCTTCACCTCTCTCAGACCTAGCCTATCACATCTAAGTGACCAAGACATGGGGTTGTAAGCTTGGCTAATCTTGCGACTTGATCCCTTGAGGTCACTAGGGAAGCCTCCCTTGTGTTGGATCTCTCTCCTTCACTAAAACGAGGGAAGTAGCTACTTAGGTGACAATGGTAGATACCTCCAATTGTTACACAAGATTGGGATCTTGTGTGGGGATTTGCAAAGTACAAATCATGTGATAACATTTTGGCGCCGTTGTTGGGGAGAATTTTTTCATTCTTCCTACGACATCCTTTAGGCAAGCTTATCCCAAAGCCTTATTCTACAAGCTTACCTGGGGACTCCACTGAAGGAAGAATCCCTTCCTTTACCCTTTGATGATCCTCCCCTAGAGAGATCATCTGGTAACTCCACAAAGCTCAAGTGTCAAGAACACTAACCCAAGGCCTAATAGGAGATTCACTCATCTTACCAAGGCCTATAGAAGGAAACCTCCACATAATTCTCCTGTTGTGAAGTCCTTATTTGGTGGAAGAATTCCTTTATCTCCAATGGCTCAAAAGCCATGGACAAGCAAGGCCTTCAAGCCTTTAGATATATGTCCGTGATTACATGATATCCTCATAACATGCCCCCAAAGTTTGAAAAGTGGTTGCCTAAATTTTCTGGTAATGATGTCAGTATTGCTTAAGAACACTTAGACAACTTTTGGGCATGCTTTTAACTTCATCCTATTTTCGATGAAGAGGAGGATATTGTCCTAAGACCCTTCTCTGCTAGCTTTATTGAAGATGCTAGGAAATGGTACAACAAACTCCTTGATAAACGTATCAAAACTTGGGAAGATTTTGCACAAAGTCTTCATGAAGAGATGGGGCACTCAGGGAGATCCTAACATGTTGTTGTTGCAACTTAGTGGGATGAAAAAGAAAGAAAATGAGACAGTTAAAGAATTTGATACTAGATTGAGAGGTTGCTCTAACGAATCCCTGACAATATTAGCCCCAAGATAGGTTCTCTTACCTTCCTCTATGTCAACGATTACCAAGGAAAGTTTGGGTATATGCTTAAGGACAAGCTTCCAACGAGTCTCGAGGAAGCCCAAGAACATACTGCATGGATTGATGCAAATCTTTCTTCTTTCAAGATTGAACCCTTCCACGCCCCTAAGGCTAAAGCTGAGACTAAGCCTAGAACTTTGCATAACACTAAAACTACCCAAGATATAGGCGCTCCATCGGCTCAAAAGATTGAAGAAGGCATAAATGGCCTTGCTCAAAGCCAAACCTTGTTGATGAACAAAGTTACTAACATGGAAAGGGTTCAACAACATATCGTAATCAGTGTTGATTAAGTCGGCCACGGCAAAAAGTCGACGAGGGTCCGGAAAAAATCGTTTCGGCAAAAGTCG
>CBVK0100741183.1:0-10878 GCA_900067695.1 Picea abies
TCCGAATACATTGATCTACCTATGTGCGGGTTAGGACCTTAACACATTACATGGTGCCCTCGGGAGCCAGGTGGTAAAGATCATTTGAGTTTGATGGTCAGAGCTCCTAGGGATGTCGAAGTAGAAAAATGCTGGAGGGATAACTCATCCATAGAGAAAAAAATGAGAACTATATAGACAAGGTTAAAGGAAGAATAAGTTCACAATGCCATCGTGTCCAGGGAAATCCACATATATACCTATGATTTCTTAGAGAAGTACAACGTCGACCCTATCAACACTAAACCCTAAGATGAATGGTAGGATATTACCCTTTGGAGCTAAAGGCCATGGGAATATCATGGCTATTCATTGAATTCAACCTCTTTGGAGTAAATTCAGAAGAAGTTTCAGAGCATGGCTCAGAAGGTTTCAGAGTACAACTTCGAAGAGCTCGGAGCATGACTTTGAAAGATAATTTGGGCCATTGATAGACACAATGGCTAGATGAGATCTTAGTCATTGATCTTAGCAGGTCCCACAATAAACTTGATAATAATTGGAAACAGGTTTGATGCTAAACTATCATGCAAGTAGAGAACCCAAAACAAATCCTAGTCATTGATTTGGGGAAATAGATAGATCAAGGATTCGGTGGGTCAAAAGATGCCATGATAGCACCACATCAGATCCATGACTATGCCACATCGTATCACACATAGGCTAGGTGGTCACATGGATTCCGTGTGGAAGTGGGGTGGCATCTGGCCAATGAGGAGCCAAGAACTTTGAGATGCCATAAATTTCGATCTAGAGATCGGTTTTGAGCATGATGATAGTCATTGGAAATCTGTTGATGAGTAGAAGAGGATGATTCCATTGAAAGGTAATTTCTAATATGGTTTAAGGGAACACAATTTTAATACTCCATTACCTTAAAATCTACTTAGTGGGTTGGGTGTGTTACATAATGGTATCAGAGTAGGAAACAACACTAGGTTTAGAATGGGCTAGAGATAAGTCACATGATTGGTATATCAAGACTAATGTGATCCTGTTAAAAAGAGTTTCTCTGCATTTAAAATTTTGGTTATTGTCTTCCCTAGCCTCCTTAAGGAGAAGGACTGCAGATTTAAAGTTTTGTTTTAGAACTTCATATAACAGAGATTTTATTGTACTGATTGTAGTAGAAGGATTCTATTGTGGCTCTAATTGGTTTGAGGGATACTCCTACATAAGTAGGAATAAGATGATAGGCATTAATGGTAAGACCTAAATGAAAAAAGGGGAAGAAATGGTATAATCCTATATAGGATTGTATGAGTGAAATTGCGGTTGTAACACTACCTATAAGTACAGACTGTTAGAGCCCTAGCTATTGGAATTATTGTATATATGAGGGTTAAGATCCTTATGAGAAATCCCTTGTAATTAAAGAAACTTAGTATGGATTGGTATAATCTTTAGTAGTATTAATTACTCCTTAAATAAAATACTAAACCCTATATATGAAATTCCTAACGATCAGAGGATTGATGGGAAGATTTGTAAGGTTAGTTTACTTGACCTGTACTGAACGGATATTGTTGCTGGAATACTATAGTCAAGCAAAAGAAAAGAGGGTCCTTTGGGACTTTTTCTAATCCTCATAGAGAGGAAAAGTGAGACGGGCATATGAGCCAGTTTATGAGCTCTTAATTGTACAAAGATATTTGCATGCCCATCGACTCAACATTGTATTATGCATAAAAATGTAAGATGAGTACACATTGTAATGCAAGAGGTGATGGTGGCATGTACCCAACCTACAAATAGACTTATTATAATTTGTGATGAGTTGTAATGTATAATCTATTGATAAGTCATTTTGGTCAATAATGACCTAATGACAGTAGGGAGACTAACAACATGAATGAAATATTAATAATGATGATTCCTAGTGCATGGAGACTAACAACATGAATGAAATATTAATAATGATGATTCCTAGTGCATTATGAGGATATGAATGTAATAATAAAAGAAAGGTGGACCTAAGGTCTAATAAAGGAAGTTCTAGAGAATTCCTATATGACCAATGCGTCAAATTAACATTCAAAAGTGACTGATAGTCATACAAATATGGCTCGGTATGATAAGAGATTAGTAGAGGGAAATTTTAGTAAATGGTTCCCTTGGAAGAGGTCTCTTGACAAAGAATGGTTAGTGGTAGAGATATTGGAATAGTAATCTTATTGCCTCCAGTAATACTATGACTACCTATCTAAAATGTTGAAATTTGAATTACTTTTTTAATAGAAGGGAAAGAGTGGTTCTTGCTTATTGTTTCCAGGAGAGATGGCAGCCTAAGAATGGATATGCTTGTGAATTTTGTCTAGTGAATGGTTGTAATTTCTCAGTAGATAATGTTGATATTAAGACCAACTAAATGAATAGGAATAATGTAAGATGAAGTAAATAATACCATGAATACATGACTGACCCTATGAGGGAGGGTTTGAGTATTTTGTTTAAATGGTAGCTCGAGGAAGTATGGAAATTCCTCAGATAGAGATAAGATGCAATGATAAAAGAGTAATAAGAAAGAGTGAACCTTTTACTGGATGTTATCTTAGAAAGAGGGAAGTCTAATTATGATTTCATTGGTGAGACTAGTTGTGCAAGTGACTAAAGGATCTCATCAAAACTAGATGATGTTAAAATAAATGTGAATGAATGAGGTATAAAGGTGCAAGTGATGCACATACATATATGTAAATATACACATACATGTTTAAAAATATGATATGAATCCCTGAGTAAGTGAGGCAAGAGTTTTACATGCCAGATCTAAATAACATCATAGAGACATAGCTGACTCTGTTTTAATACGTATATTTATCTTGTTTGAATACTAAATTGAAGAGGATGTGTTCCATTTCCTTAGGAAAATCTAGTGTAAATTGATGAAAGGATAAATAAGCAGGAACACTTTATTGTCACAATAAAAGGAAACATGATTATGGCTTTGAGGATTGCATGAAAATGATTGTAAACAACAACGAGTTAAAATAATTTTAAAAGTAGGGATGAATGGAAACTGTGAAGTGTGCCAGTGGTTAACACACACAACATGCTAGTACACATGATTAAGTGCATGGAAATACAACTTGAAAACAAGCTGTTAACATTAAGATAATTTAAATTCTAAAATGCATAATTAGGATGCATACTTATATTCCTTATGGCATGTTGAGTGAATCTATGAAATAATAAAGATGATTTTGACTCTAGATTGAGATAACTTCACATGGTATTGGATATGCAACAAGAGGGTTTCATGTTGAAGAAGTTCCATGTGGAGGAACTGTGTAAAGACTCTGTCAAGAAAATAGAGTCATAATATTAGTAACTGCTAGAAAATTAGACAATGGGATACATGCCTATCCAAATAAAAATCTTGCATTACATTTTAAAATATAATGTACAATTGACATAATTAGATATGACAAGACCTTAATAATCCTGACCTTGTTTGGTGTTTGTGTAGAATGCTCTAGCTCATAATTGAGTTACGATATAATATTAATGCTAAGACATGTTGTTTTACCCAAGAATGTCAAGGTGAAATTGACCGAGACTGCTCAAAGAATAGAGTAGACAGACCCCAAAAGGGATCGATTACAGAAGCAAGGGAGGAGAAAAGGAGGAAGTGAGGTCTTGAAATTAATTCCGCTAAGTAGAAATTTCCAGGCTATGTAGAAGGAGTTGGAAAAGGGAAGAGTCCCTTAACTCCTTTCCTAATTATTATTGTGTTCTTTGGTATGAGTGACTGATATTCAAACACATGTAAATTTTTGGGCACGAGAATGTTTATAGCTGCACGATTATAGAGACAAATGGGAATTACACTCATGAAAACATTGAGGTGAGGGTGATAGAGTGCATTTGGATATGTTCACTCATGAAAACATTGAGGTGAGGGTGATAGAGTGCATTTGGATATGTTCAAAAGTACATGAGAATTATTTAATGATTTAAATGTTGCGATACATGTATTTTATCTAATGTGACAACTAGTATAATTATGGTTGTGATGGTGCATAAATAGGTAGAAAAATGATTGGGGTTGTTTGGAAAGATAATAACCAATAGTGGATAACGTCACGAAGAGGGTAAGTGCAAAAAGTTTTTGTTAAAATAATTTTACAGTAACTTTGAGAGTTCCTATTAAACACCATGGATGAGAAAATGTCGGAAAAGTTGATGGAAACACATGTATATAATTTTTCATGTCTATATAGCACCACATGTATATAATTTTTCATGTCTATATAGCAAAACATTTAAAAGGGATTGGGTAAGAATCCCTTCAGAAGGGTTTTTTTTATTTTGGTGACATGCATGTGTTTTGGGATGGCTGTTATATACCATCAATACCCAAATAGGTTAGGATTAAGGAAAAGAGCCTCAATGATAGAGATAGGAATCTATAGCGGTCAAGGATGGTTACACATCCTTGCATAAGAATCCTGCACACTATGTCATGAATGGTTATGAATAATAGTGTTTACAAACAATACCCTGGTTAAATGCATTGAGTAGATGCATGTTGTAAGAGGATGGGCATATATAGGAATTTTCATTGTGGAAGAAGTATCTTCTTGTACTCTACAAAGTTGTATAATGGTAAATAAAGGAATTGGGTGTCCAGGAATAATGGCACCTTGAATGTCAGCGATGAAAGAATACAAAAATGCATTCATGTGAAATTTTAATTTCATAAAGTGTGAGCTAAATCGAGGGTCATGATCAGCTCAAAGAAGGAAGAACAATCCTTTTGAAATAATGAATAGGGATAGATGATCCCTATGGCGATAGGTTGTATGAGTTCCAACACACCAAGACATAATTCCTAACTCGAAAAGTGATAATTTGAAGAATCAATGCAAGGATACATTGTGTGTGAATGTGGCTCGGGATATTGATACATTGGTTAATTCATATAATGATTGATAGCATCTTGAAAAACTTGGATTGCTAAAAGAATGTATGTGTGAGGAATGATAGTTCCTTTTACTTTCTATATTGAATAGACAAACTGGATGCAATTTTTAGTACGCAAAATTTTAAGAAATTGGTTGTCAACCAATGTAAATGTGCAATGAAAATATGATGTCCAGGACAAACTAATAATTTGTTTGGTTGTGTGAAGGTTGAAATTGTAGGAAATATGATAATTTGTTTGGTTGTGTGAAGGTTGAAATTGTAGGAAATATGGTCTTGGATATCGAAACATTGTAATCCCAAGAAGAAGACCAATTCCTTTTGGCTATAGAAGAGCCAAACTACCACGGGAAACAAGACTCAAGGCTGGTGGAATATAGCTATTGTATGGAACATAGAAAAAAATGGAAATCTAAATTAGAAAATATGTAGGTAACAGATTCAAAAAGGATTTTGATTGAATTAATGAAAGCATCTCATGAATCATTGTATACATGATATAGGTAAGAGATGAAAAATTAGTCCAGGTAGGAAAGATGATGACTGCCAAACTAGGAAAGCATAAAAAGGCTAATGTGTGATATAATGATCATCTAATATTCCATGATCACCATAAACAATGTTGTGTTGTGGTAACATAGGTTGAAGGGATGATTTCGGTGGATAAAGCTAGTGGGATGCCTTGACAGAGAAAGATTGGGGGATGCTTCAGTTGTAAGACTCAACGAAGTCTCTAAAACTCTTATTGTGTGAGAAATCCTAGGAAGGCAATATGGATCACCTCTAAAACTCTTATTGTGTGAGAAATCCTAGGAAGGCAATATGGATCACCTGAGGGACTGTATAGCAGGGAAGGGGATGCCTGAGCCCAAGTCCAAAAGGAGAGTGACCACAAGAAGGGGAGACTTTGATAGCTCATGTGAAAGACTCGGTGGAGTCTTTAATTTTTTTTGTCATCTGTTGACTGGGATCATGCACACAATAGGTATGTCAAGGAAAATAGTTAGCCAAGTTAATGAGATAGCCATATGGATGCATATCCATGAACTACATAGATAAGTAATGTGTTGATTTATGAATATTTCCCTTAAATTATGAATGACAGTAAAATGTTCTACATGAAATTGTGAATAATATGCTTATTGTTGAAATTGTTGTAGGCATGTGCTAATGCCAAGAGTTTGGGAGAGGACAAGACTATGAAGAAAACAAATATAATGTTGAAGTAGTTGAAGGGTAATACATGGAAGGAGTTGCCGAGAAGAACACTAATGCCAAGAGTTTGGGAGAGGACAAGACTATGAAGAAAACAAATATAATGTTGAAGTAGTTGAAGGGTAATACATGGAAGGAGTTTCCGAGAAGAACACTGAGGACAATGTTCCTTTGAAGTGGGAGGGGATTGTAACACCCCTTTTATAAACCCTGGTTTCATATGTAATTAATCATGTTAATGATTTCCATACCATGGCCTATGAACTTTGTAATTATATTGATTGGAAAAATGACAACAACCAACTGTGGGGTGAATCCTTAAAAGTACAAGCCATAATACCAACAAGGGAAAGAATGGGAAAAAACCTAGAGAGAGGGTTCATCATGCTAATATGACCCAATACCTTTTGCTGAAAGAAATGGTTTGGAAATAATAAGTTTTTTCCTTTACCCCGATTTCAAGGAAAAAATCAGTTAATGAGAAAGGGATGATAGTTGAATATCCAACCACCCAAATGAATGAGAGCATGGGAGGTTTGGCTAAGACAATCAAAACAATCATCCCAAAGGTACGATAATGTTGGGCATAGGCCTATTTTGAGGAAAGACCTATTTTTTGGAAAGGACGATCTAATTTTGGATCACGCACAACAAGTGGCAAGAAAGAAACATGCAGAAAAAGAAGGAAAATCAACATGCAAGAGTGTTGTTGTTGTTTTTGGTTGGTTGTAGTAGAAGATGATCTAGGTTATCAAGCATAATAAGTCCTGTAGAAGAGTCAAATATGAGATTCCTTGAGGGTTAGGTTGTAGGTTGAGGAGCCTGGTGTGATCCAATCTACCTAATAAAGGATTCTTGACTTGATCTTGATTGTATTACTGATATGTAATGCACACAATGCAAGATTTCACAACAGATTAAATAAAATAGCAGAGAAGCCAAATCTTTGTAGACCTAGCCCCAGGAGGGGGTGAGCCACGGTAAAAATTGTGTTCTGTGTGATGTTTATTGAGTATTTACTTTATGTTAATGTTTATCTTATGAATGAATGATTAACTAGATGTATTAGCATGCATGCATAAGGCTAAAGAGAATGAATGATTAACTAGATGTATTAGCATGCATGCATAAGGCTAAAGAAAAATGATTCCTAGAAATACTTAAACATTTAACAAGGTTAATGCATGAAGATGAAAGAACACAATCCTCTATCCCCACTCATTCCTAGACCTCAAACACCTTGGTATTGTAGTCACCCATAAATCTATCTCGAGTGAGACTACACTGTGTACCCTATGCACAGTGCTGCCTTCTAGTTTACTAGGAGGGTTGATAGTTTTAGAGGGTTTTGTTGGAAATCTATTGGGATCCGAACCTGGTTCAACCTAAGAAGAAATAATAAGTCAAAGATATAAACAATAAATGGTTCCATTTCTAGATGGCACTGCATGGGATTGAGTGGACGAGATCCATGGAAGAAACACACAGAGGATGAAACTATAGAAGGGAATGTTCAAGCATGGTATCCAATAAAGGAGAATATAGAAAGATCGTTAAAAACAAAGGAAATTGAGTTTGCACAGAAGGAAAAGAAAAACCTTAAGCTAACACCGTGAAAATATCTGGAAAAATACATGTTTAGCAACTTGCATGAGGTATTTTTCTATGATTTCTCGCATTTTTTGTAGGAGTGGTTATTGAGGTTAAAAGACAACCACCCTACAAATCGAATCAAACAGTTGGAGTGGAATCCTGTGGAGATTGCGCAGTTACAATAAATTGATAACAAATTTACTCACGCAATAGATTTCTGGTTAGATAGTATTTTTGTGAGGTTTATCACCGAATTTGTAGTAGATACAGTGAAGTATTACACCACAGCAGAGAAGGATTTTTTAAAAGGACCCAGAGGTAGGTACATCATATCGTTGTATACGCCAATCAAGATTTTATTGTATGACAACGGTGTGATGACTATGGAATTAAACAACTAAACTTCCATGCGCACATGGGGGAAGGGGGGAAGCACCGACATGAGGTTGTGAAATGGAGGAGGAGATGGATAAGGGAAAGAAGAAGGAGGTCAAGGACCCAATCATGATGGAAGAAGACCAAATAAAGTAGATAATGGAAACAGCTGGAAAGATGTGCAGTGGAGCACCCTACCAATATAAGATGACTAACAAGAAGAGAGCCATAGCTGATAGAGAGGGCTTGGAAAGCGATGAAGAAGAGGTAGAGGATATCTGGGATATGGAGAATATTGAGGAAATCACATGCACAACATATGAAAGGAAAATAGGAGGTCCAAGGTCAAGGACAGAAGGTAGAAATCCAATCAAGATCACCATCAGTGTGGAACCTACAACCCCATGTGTAACTAACACACCAGAAAGAACACGAACGTTTAGACAACCAAATTTTATTGGTAGAAAAGAAATAGGATAGAGATCCAATCAAGGAGCATCAACTGGGGGATCTAGTTTAGGAAGTAACAGTCAAATATCTACATTGTGAGGAGGTAGTATTTCAACATAGTTTAAAATGGAAGGACATGATCCCACGATCATGCTACCAAAATTTTGGGGAGAGGCATCAGAGGAACCTGAAAAGAACCTATTCATCTGTGAGAAGATATGGGAGGAAAAGAAGATCATAGATGAGGACAAAAATATCATGCATTTAGAAATCACATTGAGAGACCACGCACTGGACTAGTACATGAGTCTAGATGTAAATAGTCCACCAAGAGTAACAAAGACTATTGCAGACGTGAAAAAACTATTGATAAATGAATTTTAGAAGCTCAGATCAAAAGACTAGTATATGAATGAAATGATTGAAATCGGGAAGAAACTAGGTGAGTCTATTTGGGAGATTGATCAGAGGTTTAAGCATCTAAAAGGTAATTTGAAATATGAAATTACTGACATGCAACATAGGCATTTATTTGTGAACTCATTGTTACCACATTTGAAATACCCATTAAGAAAACAGAAGTTCCAAACTTAGGAAGAGGCTCTGTAGGCAACCTTACAACTGGAAGAGAACCAGTATCAATAGATAGATCCATCAATAGAGGAGTTGAAGGAAGATTTGAAGAATCTAGCATTTCAACTTAACCAAAATAAGGGTAAAGAGAAAAGAGAAGTTGCTTGGTGTACCCTATGTAGGATAGAAGGACACCATAAGAATGAATGTCCAACTTTGTTACAATATATGGTGACAATGGTTCCAAACCCATTGCCAACAAGAGGACCATGGTGAAATATTTATAAGACACATGGAAAATGTTGGAGCCGCCTTTGTTTTTTCTAGCCCGTCTTGAATTTCGTGTCTTAATGCTCAAAATTGAAAGATGGTTTTCGTATTTTCCATCTGTGGTTTCAAAATATCTGAAGTCTTATCACACGAGCGGCGATAGTTATTGTACTCTCGAGGCGAGTTCTACTTTCCGTCAAAAATTTTCCCCCTTTGTTCTACTTTGGGATTTCGTATGTTGGATGCTATAGATCACGTAGTTCACAAGTCCTGAGCAACAAAATGGTGAAATCATTTTAAAATTTTACCCATGGCAGTAATGAGAGTAAAATTTTCCTAAATCACAATTAAACATCATTGGGTTTTTGCGTCTCGACATTCACTAAATCCAAAATTCTTATTGTCGTATCCCCGATAGCCGAAACCACGAATTTCTTATTTTAGTAACTCGTGTCAAGGTTAAAGGTAAAATCTTAGCCATGGTTAAGTTCTGTCGGAAATTCGCAACTTGGCGTGTTCTCTTTTAAAAAGATACACCATATAAGCCCCAAGTTGCGAAGTCGCGATAAAGATATGAACATAATTAATTAAACACTTAATCTAATTTTATCCTCCCTTTTAATTAAAACATATCATTGTGATCTCGCGGTTTCGCGACTCGACATGCAAACTTCTCGGAAGTTATACCTTCGAAGCTCCAAGTCGCGATATGGCGATATAAATAATTACGTAATTAATTAAGCGCCTAATNNNTTACGTAATTAATTAAGCGCCTAATCACAATTACATTTTTATTAACCAAATTCAATCATCGCAAATTCCAGGTGTTAGAGGTTCAAAAGGTTAAAGCAAAAATTCCTGATACAATGAGTACCAAAAGATTAATTAACTTTGGTAAAACCGGATTAATTAAGCTAAATCAATATCTCATGTGTTTTGATGCATGCACAGTTTACGAGGCAGTCTTAATTCTTCCTTACGCCAACTGACATTTTGAACCGCCAAAATTTATGGAATTAATTAGAAATAAGGCGAATCGACAAATAAAGATTGGGTTTTTATTGCTAAATTTATTTTTAAACGTGATTTGACCGATTGTTCTTAAAAAGTACCGAGTTTTCAAATATATAGAGCTATTATTCGTTATAACAAATTCATTTCTATATTACGCAGAGCACACTTTCTCAGCAAGCTAACTTTTGTATGTATACGTATTTTTACCGCAGAAGAGCTAAAGCAGGATCTCTCGTCATGGCCCCACGAAAAGCATCTAAATCCAGCGTTGAGGTTTCAGGACAAGGTTCGAACAATGTCACTGATACTTCACCTCGAAGTGTCGACTCTGTCCTGAACTGGTCATTCGTTTCTGATGTTCTGTAGGCCAAAATAGTGGATTATTCTGATGATTCCAGTGACAATGAAAAAGATGACATAACC
>CBVK0100741275.1:0-13622 GCA_900067695.1 Picea abies
TATATATATCCACCAAGACACCCTAGATTCACCACCACTTATGGTTTATATAGTATTTCAATAGATATAGGATTGGACCATTATGTCTTTTTTACATGAACCATTGCACCTCTTCATTTAATTAATTAGAAGACTAATATTGATTCGAATTTTGTCTTCATGAGTTGATAAAAGATACGGGTCGACTCATTATATCGTTCTCATGCTTCTTTTGTATCCTCAGTTCGCCAACATATCATATTCGAGCTTTTAATGACTCTCTGTATTGTTATGGTGTTAATCTCTGTCGAATTACTCTACATGCCTTAAGTTATTTACATAAATGAATTTTGTATGAGACACTTCCTTCAACCCAATGTCCAAATGACCATGGACTCCAAACGAAGGGATTATTCATTTAAGAATTACTCCTAGAACCTCTTCTTTCATCCTTATTCCTCTATCATGAGACCAGAACCCATAACCAAACACAAGTCCTAACAGGTGCTAATCCGATGATTTAAACATTATCCTCGGTAATAAAAAAAATCGATAATCAAGAATTAATATTTGGTTGAGTGGATGGTTCTCGTTCACTCTGGGACTTCGGTGATTTGTGACTCCGGACTTTGCAGTCTTCCAATTCTCCCAGAGTAAATCTATCTGAAGTGTGTATATGCACTCCTTATTGAAATTACTCTTCATATGCCTTTAGGCTAAGAACCAAAGGATTTAACTCATATTTGTCATATATTTTTTGAACTTGGCCCCTTGAGTTGCCTAATAAGGCTAAGAACCAAAGGATTTAACTCATATTTGTCATATATTTTTTGAACTTGGCCCCTTGAGTTGCCTAATAACCTTCACATGACCTATAGCTAGGACCGTAGACTTAGGAAAACGAAGTTCCCGCTTTCTGGGTATTCATCTATTCGTGACTCTGGGACTTTGGGTTACTCAAACTATGAAGTAGTTCAATACCTCTGGAGTGTTTACCTACTGAATAGTTCATAGAGTATTTATGATCGCTTACCATCGGTCTTACCCTATCCTTCCACTATACTCGATCGAATGATCAAGAGATATTCTGGTGGATCTTAGATCAACGACTAATATTAATTTTACGACTTCAAACTTCGGCGCTTCAGACAAGTTTGTTGGTAGTAGAAGTGAGATACCGCCAGAGGCTGTAATTCTAGAGTGAAGTGGCTTCCTAACATCACTATTGATGTGGCACTGGTTGAGTGGTTTCCATGTGTCACCTAGATTCGTGACTTTTGTATACCTAAAGTTCCAACTAGACCTTGACACTTGTCACCATCTGATTGGACCATGTGTCATCTTTGTTTTATGCCACATGTCTCCCTCCTAGATCATGGATTTTCACTTCGTGGCTTCAGTACTTCATGGCTCCAATAGTTTTACACTTTATATCAACCTTCAATCATCATTGAAGTGTCGAATTTTTTTTTCCATCGTTTGAGCTTTCCTTGTCTTGATCTAACGACCTCTATTTACTCCAGGACTTCGTGCCTTTGGCCCTGCTTGTCCTATCCTTCCACTACTTCGTCCAATGGTTGAGAATGGTCTCGAAATGGATCAACAGTTAGCATTACTTCAAGACTTTAGGATTTCAAATCTTACCCTATCCTTCCAATTTATTTCGATCAATGGTCGACAAGATTTCCCAGCTCTTCCTTTGATCCAATGATCGATGGGAGTTAGTGACTTAGAGGCTTCGACCTTTGGGTATTCCTACATCATTCAGACTTCTTTTTGTCAGAGTGGTCAGCACCAAATTTTACCACCATTGGACCCACCTATCCTCAACCAACAATCACCATGCATTGCCCAGATCTAATGGCCCTCATTCACTTCGGGACTTCTGGGCTCCAGCCTTCGGGAATTCTTGGTTTTTCTAAACTTCTTATCTCTAGAGTGGTCAGTGGTGAATCTAACTACCTTCTTTCCATTAGTATGATATAACGGTTCAATATTTCCATTCCAGATCAACAGTCAACATTAAATTCTAAATTAAATCTTGATATAATGGTTGAGAACTCATCTGAAGCCCCTTCCTGATCGACGGTTGGCATTTACTTCGTGACTTTGGGATTTTGTGGATTCTTCCTTGTCTTTAGTAATCACTGAAGTGGTGAAATGGTGAATTGGAGAAGTGTCGAAACTTACACTATCCTTCCACTTGGTTTTGATCAACGTTTGAGATTTCAATTGACTATAATAGAGTTTCCTCACAGTTTTGAGGGTGTTCAATGCTCTTCTTTCTGATCTGTTCATCGTTACTTCTCTTGAGATTTTAATAACTGTCTGTGAATTATTTTATGCATTGATATTTATTAAGTAACCCTCCTAAGATCTTAATTTTGTGTGCTTCGTTAGTCCTTCTATACGTGGATTCTCTGCATGCTATTTTTTCTGAGCTTTAGGAACACACGATCATTGTTTATCCTATCGTGATCAACAGTGATCATGAATTGATTATGCCCCAAGGTGATCTTACTTTTTCTCTAATTACTGTATATGTTAGACTCATGTTTCCATAAATGAAAACACACAACCAATAATTCCAACAAAAGTATGTCGATGGACGTTGGAAAATTTGATACAAAGTATGTCGATAGACCTCGACAGAGTTAAGACAAAGTATGTTGATGACAATCGGCAGAGTTAAGACAAAGTATGCCACTAACAATCGGCAAAGTTGAGACAAAGTATGTCGATGGAAGTTGACAAAGTTGAGACAAATTATGTCGATGACATCGGCGAAAATAAAATGAAGTGTAGCGGTATATACCAGTGATTTTAATGGAAACACCTCCTCTCCACATCGACAAGATTAAGAGGAAATCTTCTGAAGTCATCGGAAGAAATGGTATAAATTACTCTGGTACACCCAGAGGAGATAAAAGAATCTATTCAAAAACACTACCAGATACCATGAGAACATGTAGGCCAGTGGTAGAACAGAGACAAAGATAAAATCGAGCCTAGTATACTCAGGAGTGGGGAGAATAACTTGTTCATTACATGGGTAAACTCAAATGTTTATTATTCAAAGTTTTACGCGTCATTTGTAGAAGGTGGAGAAGAGGGATGGGGAAAATCAACAAACCCCCATTTTTTAAATCTCGAATTTGGAGTATGGTGGGGAGGGGACATGGCATGCCACACTCTTCCCCCTTATACATATCTTAAAATTCATAAGAGCTCATACATAACCTTTTTTGAAACCATACACACGTTTTGTATGGTTGAGTAAGAATAAGTGAGTTGGAATGGAAGGGTGAAGAACAACCCCCATTTATAAAAAAAAAATTAATTTTGATCATTTTAAAAGATTCCCCCCTTAAAAACAATTTTTGACTTAAACCATATTTTTAAATCAAATTCTTTCCCCACTTATTTAAAACCAAAATTGAACCAAGCACTATCACTTGAAACCAAGCTTTCATGAAACTATTGTGCAATGATCTGATCTAAACCAGTGCACCCATGAAAATTATATGGAGACAAAGTCTAGGCTCAGGTATTACAAAACCCACTTCCCATGAGAGATTAAAAGAATGTGTGTCGACACAATCACTTGGAGAAGTTATCAAGATAGGCATTGGACCATACTCGACAAAGTTCATAACTTGGCCTCTGGTTCAATTGGGACATTTCCCAAGAAGTCTTTTGATTTACATCGAAGGAGTTCCCACTAACTCCTTTGATGGAAATAGAAGGAGTTCCCATTAAATCCTCTGATGCAAATCATAGGAGTTATTAATAACTCCTCTGAAAAGGGACATGACCCTCATGATACCATTGTTCGTATTTTATCCATAACTTTTGACTGAGGTGTCCATTTCACATGTTATGTATACCATTGGAAAGGCATTTATGATATATACAACTTCCAATTTATACAATTTAAGGAATTCCTAAACAATTGTCTTCATTTTTCAAAATTAATATCTAGTACCTTGTCGGCATCCCCAAGGAATGTAGCACCTTAATCATGAGCAGATGAACTGGGAAACAAATGAAAGAAAGTTTACATGATATTTCAATTAATTAATACCTCAATTATTTGCACTCAAATGATTATTCTTTATAGTTTATTTGGAGTTACTCTCATATATTGAATGTTGAATGGTGTCAGGTACCCAGCAGAGGAGGTTTGTACTTAGATTCTTTGCAATGCGATCTATAGCGAAGGACGACAAAGCAGAAATAACAACATCTACCACACTTATAGAGGAGTTACAAGGAAAATATAATGCAAATGGCTGAAGAGGAGATATAAACCCCAAGATGATCGACTGTTAAACTTGGATAATGAATATGTTCCCATGTCCAGACCAATCTTCATGGAACATGGGGTACGTATGGCCGAAATCCATTATGGCCCACCAATGCTAGAGGAAAAATTCAAAATGTAATTGTTGTCTTCTCCCTCTCATAATTACAAAGAGAATAAAGACAAAAGTTGGGAAGGATAAATATCACGGGGGAAGGTGGAAGGCCAAAGGTCACATTGAACCTCAACAAATACTAGAATTAAACCCAAATAAAAGGATTTTTTTTTCTCTTCAAACATTGTACATTTCTGAACTATTTTGGGAAGAAAGTGTCAAATAAAATTGAAGATACACTCCTCGGAGCTTGTATGTATTACTACTGAAACTTTTAATATTTAGAAGCCCTCTAGGCCAGCTTTTGATAGAGAGGAAAACTCGACGAACTATTTCAGGTGGAATATATGTTCTTCACATGGGCTATAAGAACACATTTTATAATAGACTATTCTGATGCAATCTATGTTTCTGTTGCAATCTTGTTATTCTTTCTTATGTTATTTTTCCTGAAGACATGAGTTGTTGATGTATGCATATATATGATCTATACATTTTTGGTTATGTATTTTCATGCATGTGTTTCTAACTTTGCACCTTCATGACAACTATCTGATTGGGGTTTTAAGCAAGGTTTAGTCTCATTACAACTCATTTGGTTGTGATAATTTGCTCCTAGCTAGGATAGGATAGATTAGAAGTATATTATATTAATTCATTTACATAGTAATCATATACATATTCTATTTTCATAACCATCCATCGTTCACCCTCGTCGGTGGATCGGGATGCAACCAGTAAAACCAAACCAACAATATTTTCCGGGCTAGAATTTGGATGGGTTCCCTATTCCAAATTGTGAGAGGTATAATTGGCACTTATTACCGGGGGTAACCCTTGTCGTTGACAAAGGGAATTTTTAGAACCGTCAACAGAATCAGTGCTAGAAGGAGGGCACCCATGGTGATTTTAGACCCGTAAACTTTTAACCAACCCATGGATCCTCTCTGTACATATGTATGGGATGACCCTTTGAGACTTCTGAGACCCACTGAGGCCATTTCGCTCAAGACAATCAATCTCTTTTCAAACCCTGAATTCAATGGTGAAGGGCATGTCTTTGCATTCATGCATCTCAATAAGTTTGAAATCACCCGACAAAATTTGAAGATTTTTCAGGACAATGAAACATTTCATCTATTCATCCTCACATTTGAAGGGAGAACTAAATTTTGGTTTAGGACATTTCCAGCAAAATCGGTCCATAGTTGGAAATAATTTATGGAAATATTTATTGTTGCTCATGAAAAATATTTTTATGATGAAATTGCATAAATACGTAGACTCGAAAAAAATATATATGGATAATTTCTTCCTAAGATTTATTAATATTTGTCATAGATTTCCTGAAAATGATAAACCCTCAAACCAACTAATCTTGAATCGATTTTCCTATCTTGTCTTTGACCCTGAAAAGTGTGATCTAGATGATCAAATAATCTCTAATTCACAAGATTCAGGATTGATCATGAAAGATATGGGGTACATGATCTCGAACCAGAATTCCGATGTAGCTATGGGGGAATCATTTTCATAAATATTAGACCCCTTAGCCTCAGAGTGTGAACCATTTACCATCTCCCCTTCATAAAATCATGAATCTACTTTGGTCTATGATGAAGCCCTCGTTGAAGAAATCATATCATCCTCATAATATAAAGATTTGCATTCCCTTTATGAAAATATGTTTGATGGTAGTCACTTGTGTGAGCAGCCATCTATTTGTCATGCAGTACACTCTTCACATTTCTTTCTTAGTGATAAAACATTGAATGACAAGCCAAAACAAGAAGAGTGTCCAACCCTAATCGATCAATCATTTATTCTTAATGGAAGTCCATCCATGACACATAATGTTATCAATCATTCGTAATATGGATCTTCAGAACATGTTGAATCACGATTTTATCTTGACAACCCCATTTTTTATTACTACTCTATTGTTTCAAAATTGAATGTTAATGTTGACCTATCATTCACTAGTCCTACACAATCTGAAATTTCTGACATTGATGCATAGATGTTAACACCAAAAAATATAAAGTGTGTAGAGCATAACGATTTCCTGGATCTCCATCAAGAAATTATATTGAATGAACAACACATCACCATGAAAGGCACAAGAAATATTGTGTTGATCCAAGAACCTTTGTCATCTCAATCTGCTCTAGAATTAACTATTAATCCTTAGGGTAAAATTCATCAATAATCCATGGATGTTATTTCAATGCTCTAGCACTCCTCGCATGATTTCATTGATGTCATAGGAGAGGCTTTGGAATAATATTTCACTCAATTTTTCCCTAGAACAATCCACCATCATCTCTCCTCTCAGCATGCATAGTATGTAAAATATAGACCCAGGGATATTTGCATCGATAATGAAGCACTCCAATTCCAGCTGATAATTACGTCAATATCTCATTTTCTTATTTCAATCCTTGAGATGAATGATGCCATCCACTTTGAAATTCTCTCACAAGGTACAATGCACAAAAAATTCATTTTTGAATCTCATCAGGTGATTCACTCACTTTCTTTTTCATTCCAACAGCCATATAGTGATAATTGTAAATTTTATGACATGTTGGAATCTTGATTGGAGGAATCCTACACATCTACATTTCCCATGAACAATAGTGTTGTCAAATTCAACTTGTTGGGTGGAGACTCACTTGAATCAATTCTTCACATATTTCATCTCTCGTTGCTTCACTCCCTGCAATTGGCCTTCAATGAACATGTGGTTCCAGGTTTGGAATTACTCGATTGGTTGCACTGGAATTATGCTTTCATCTGGCCTTCTTTCAACCAGTGTAGGATAGGTTAGGAATAGGATTAGGAATATTTATTTTACTTCCTTCTTCCTTCATAGCTTAGATGTTTTCTTTTGTTTTCATTTGCATAGCGTAGATTTTGATTTGTCTTGGTTTCTTCAGTAAATACCATTAGCTATAGTTAGTTTAGTTTGCAACTCGTGATGATTTTCTTTAGTTTAAGTTCTTTTTTCAACAAAATCGTTTTCCTTTCCATATAATGCATTTCATTTTTTGTCATTTGATTAAAATCTTGGCCTAAATTTTGTTATCATGAGGAGACCTTGTGCAATATTCGCTATGAAGTCCTACTAGAAGAGTCATGTTTCGCTTCAGCGACACCAACTCTAACATGAACGATTGAATATTTTATTACAATGAGTTGTTGAAAAAAATATGTTGAAAAACACTTTACATCTTAGGGTAATGCAGCTAAGTTCCTTAAAAAAACAAATCATACCATTTGTCCATGTGTCATAGAATTTAAGGTTTCTTTTGAAGTTTAAAGGTGTCTTGATCATTCAACATGTTGTAGATTTTATTTTCATCCAGGAAAGGCACTACGATTCAATAATATTAGCAACAGGAACTGGTAAGACCGATGGTTTGATCTCAAACATCCACATAGGTATGGTCCCATCTGTTTTCAAGAAGAATTATATTTGATTTGGTGTCCCATACTAGCCAGAGTACAAACTTTAGGCATGGTTTTGAAATCTCTACAGATGTTTCTCTGGAAGGAGTTTTCTTATTTGACATTGTGTTCAGTTGAATTTTCTAACGGGTCGGATAATGATGTTCAAAATTGGATAGTAAAATGATTCAGATCATTGGTCACTGGTTTTTATTGATGATATATATTTTTTCACTTGTTTTCATATTCCTCTTATGGAAGGTTGTTCTCTCTTGAATAAAAATATATAACTCGAGGAAGACGAATGCCACAATCATGAGACATGTTTCCTAGTGCAAGTGCATAGTTGGCATCATACACCCGTTTTGAACTATGATCAACTAAACATATCATGTTGTAGAATAATTTTTGGAGATGGAAAAAATTAAGAGGAAGTGAAGATCCCATAATACCAAAGAAAACAAAATTTATGGACAACGAAGTGGAGTCCCAACCAACCCTTGCCCACTGAAGAACAAGGCTACACAATGGAACTAGAAGCCTTCAGAAAATAATGATGAAAGGTGTATTTCTCAGCTAGTGCTAGAATTGAAACCCATATGAATGAAGTAATACATGTATAATATTTCACATAGATTAGTTGTTTTAGGAGAATGCAAACTTCTAGCTAGTCGGAATGCATGAATATCCTTGAAGTTGTTGGAAACACTCAATATATGATTTCTTTATCAATCCAATTTCTTTCCTAATTTCATATTGTTGATCATTGTTCATCTGAAATTTTTAATTTATCAGTTACAACAAGGTTTTAGGATGAGTTCACCTCCTAATCCAACACTTCTATTCTCGTTCTTTCATCATCCTATTTTCCCTTCAAAACAGTTCATTTCTTAAATTCTATTTGTCCTATGATCTTTGATTATATTTAATGGAATATAGTCATATCACCTTCATCTTTATTTTATAGGCATCTCCTTCTCACTTGAGAAGGTACGAATCATTTTGCATCTCTTGCCTAGATCATGAGTTTAATTAGGGGTCTATGTTTGAACATGAATCAGAACTATCCGGGGATTTTGTGATAGTAGTTAAACCACGACTGATCATAGTGGTTAATCAACAATCATCCTTGCATTTTTTTGGTGAGTAGATCATATGTAACAAAGGAACCATCCACACACTACGTATCTTCTCATATGAAAGGTGAGGTGTCAAAGTATAAAGGATGAAAACCAAAAGAGATATCTATATGTATCCAGGTGTAGCAAATATAGAAATAAATCTCAATAGTTGGAATTCATCCCCTGTTAGAATAAAAGGCCACTTCTTCCCCAACTGCCAAATTCTAAGCATGCACTAAATAAGCCATGAATGAATGGAAAGGAAAGTTTGATCAGACTAGGGGACATGCATATATCTCCACCGGAGCTATGGACGCTCGTTGGCAGTGGAGAAAGGTTCGTGACGTCGTGGTGACTCCATCGCATCTATGGACACTCATGGGAAGTGGAGAGACACTTGCGAGATATCTATATACATACATGGTGAAAAATCCTTATTGATCCCAAATATATTTCAACCTCACGACAAAGATACCAACCCATATCGTCAACGCATTTTAAGGAAATAAATCTCACCATCATTCATCCTCCATCTGCAAAAGACAAGCTCTACTAGACAATATGCAATCATTTCTAGTGATCCCACCATGATGGAATATTTCAAGTAACTGTTACATATTATTTATGGAATTTCTTATCTTAAAAGTAAGTTATCACCCTCTACATTTTATGCTTGTCAGTTAGGAAAGACTAGCAGATATTTTGACTTCGCCTAGTGTATTGCCATTTGTTGCACGCAAACAACAACTTCCCAATTTTCTTGTCTTAGTGTCTCTCCAAGACAAGAAATTAGGCCCCCCTCCAATTATTCCTACTATGACCCTCGCACTCTCTCTCTCGCGTAAACGACTAATCTCGAGTTTTCCTCACACTATCTCACCTTATCATTTCTGGTTCTCCCATAGATCAATTTGACCTGTCGATATACACTTTAGTGAGTCTCCTCTTGTTACATCGATGCATAGAGTATCGGCGAACACATCATAATTCCACTCTCGCATTGGTGCACCATTGATTTCTTCGCCTATGCACAGGTCACCATCCTTCGAACTTGTCTTACACGTCAGCGTGCTTCAACCAAACATCATTGACACACGTCCATATCATCGGCAAAGTTTGTGTGATCAACGCCAACACATCAATGATTTTCACATGATCACCATTTCCACACACACTCCTTTTATCACCAGCTAAATCCCTTTCACTTTCATCGATACATTGCATATCGTCAGCATCCCTCCCTTTCACTTCGTTACACTTCTTATTGGCGAGGTTTGTTTCTTCCTTGTCAATGCACTGCTTGTTGATCATCCTTATTTGTCTCATCCATAATGAATCATTAGAATGATTTTGACCCCTCACCATCACCAAGCACATTTAGGACGATATTCTCCCTCTCTCCAATACTAACCAGGTCAACGTGGCCCACATTCGTTCTGAGGCCTATTTCATCCTCCTCCCAACTCAGATCCTTCTTGTTGCACTCATCGATCAATCTCCTAAAAAAATTTGGTGACTAATATATTGATGCCTAATTATATCATTGGTCATTGATTTCCTATTACACTTAACCTATTACATGACCACAGTTGTAATCGAGTTGTTCCTATCGCCAACATCTTTATCCCACATACCATATTAGCTTTTTCGCTTTGTGTTTCTTGATTTTATGACTAATTTGGATTTTGAAAGCACCATATAGATTCATATGGGTTAACCATGACACATTCTTTTCTTTCGTTGGCTCTAAAGCATACTTTGAAATAAATTTGATCCTCTCAGCTCCTACACAATGCTAAGCGCTCTGAATGTCAGTTGTCTATTTTGATGGGTTTATAATTTTGTGATACTAATGCATCACTACAACTTCAATGAAATATATAAGATCATATATATGATCACATATGGCATAGGAACTGATGAAATTTAATTTGGGTGAAGTATCAATGAACGTGGGACCTAGAATTTCATTAAAAAACTCCTTTGAGCTCAATTTTCAGCATTCGTCAAAATGAATTTTTCTTCCCGAAAATAGGCTAATCAGGTAATTTCCACCATTTCAATTCCAACTCAACTCATGGAATCTAAATTTGATGCCTGGAAGTGTCAAAACCATCACAAGGAAGTTCTTGCCAAAATAGCCTCGTTAGTCATTACACTAATGAAATGTTTAAATGTCATAGTCGGTTGGTTCGCTGGAAGTGCCTCCTCGTACTCTTCATGGTGCAAAAAGTGACACTCCAATTGGACTCCATTTGAGAAAGCTATGTGTCTTTGAATCCCCCTCTAGTGACATTAGCATAGGTTTGTTTTCTTAGGTTCTCACCTCGATGAAAAATTGATAGGGGTAAAATGTTTGTGTTTTGTGTGTCACTTTAAAGCTTAATTTCCTAGATTTGAATGATTTAAATTTAATTTAAATATAAATCATTTGAATATAAAATACAATTAAACTAATTATAAAATATACAAATGTGTTATCAATAAAGGTTTTTTTTTCCCCACCTTCCCTTTCCATCAAAGGAATGTTGATTATTATATGCATAGGGTAAAAATTGTTATGTCATGGTATGAAACTTTGTTTTTAGTTTTGTTTCCTTCATCGATATTGGGTTAATGTGAAGTAAGTGAAGAAGGTATGGATGGTAAGAATAAAAAAAATATTCCAATCACCTTTGAACTTGAATCTTAATATGAGACATGTGTTGCTCATTAGTTGGTCATAGGCACCGAGACAACAACCCTCATCAAAACTAAAAAAATGTTTTCATAAATTACCCTCATCCTTGATGTCTGTTGATACCTTCCACTTTGTAATCGATTTTTTTTTTATATCTCAGTGTGGACTCTTGATACACTAACAACTCAAGCAATAACACCAAGTAGTGACTAAATCTTCTACCTCGCTAATAACTCGACATTGGAACATACTTGACGAAGTTCATAACTTGGCTTCTGGTTCAATCAAGACAATTCCCAAGAAGTATTCTGATTTACATTGGAGGAGTTCCCACAAACTCCTTTGATGCAAATCGGAGGATTTCCCATTAACTCCTCCAATGCAAATCAAGGGAGTTACTACTAAATCCTCCTAAAATGACTCGGGTGTCCATTTCACTGATAATCTGATTTTTTCAATATTAAGATCTGGTACCGTGTCGGCAGCCTCAGAGAATGCAACACCTCGATCATGAGCAGATGAACCGGGAATCAAATGCAGGGAAGTTTACATGATATTTCAATTAATTAATACCTCATTTATTTTCATTAAAATGATTATTCTTGATAGTTTATTTGGAGTTACTCTCATTTATTGAATGTTGAATGGTGTCGGGTACCGAGTGGAGGAGGTTTGTACTCAAAGTCTTTGCAATGCAATCTATAACCAATGAAAACAAAGCATAAATAACAACAACTTCCACAGTGAAAGAGGAGTGGCAAGGAAAATCTAATGCAAATGGTTGAAGAGGATATTTTAACCCCATGATGATCGACTATTAAACTTGGATAACGAATATGTTACCATGTCCAAACCAGTCTTCTTGGTGTGCAAGTTATGTATGGACGAAATACATGATGGCCCACTGGCGCTAGAGGAAAAATTTGAAATGTAACCGTTATATTATCCCTCTCATCATTACAAAGAGAATAAACACAAAATTTGGGAAGCCGAAAGTTCATGGGGAAAGGCGGAAGGCCAAAGGTTACATTGAACCTGAATAAATACTAGAATTAAACACAAAGAAAGGCATTTTTTTTGTTTTCTCTTCAAACATTGTACATTTATGAACTATTTTGGGAAGACAATGTCAAATAAAATTGAAGAGCCACTATTTGGAGCTTCGATGTATTACTGCTAAAAAATTTAATATTGAAAATCCATCAAGGTCATATTTTTATAGAGAGGAAAACTCACATGTCTGTTTGTTTTACTGCGAACTATTTCAAATGTAATGTATGTTTTTCACATGGGTTGTAAGAACACAATTGCTAATAGACTATTATGATGAAATCTATGTTGGTCTTGCAGTATTGTTATTTTTTCTTATGTTATTTGTCCTAAGAACATGATTTTTTGATGTATGCAGAGATATGATCTAGAATTTTATGGTTATGTATTTGCATGCATGTGTTTGTAACTTTGCACCTTCATTATAACTATCTGATTGGGGTTTTAAGCAAGGTTTAGTCTCATTACAGCTCATTTGGTTACGATAATTCGCTCCTCCCTGGGATAGGATAGATTAGATTCTTTCATTTACATAGTCTTCATCTACATCATTCATTTGCATAACCATTGTTATTGGACTAATCGGTAGGTGCGGACACTAATTGATCTCCCTAGATCTCCCTAGATCTAGAACAAAGCAAGATAGGACATAATTCTTTCCCTAGGTTTTGACCATTGAATTAACTAGGAGGCAATAACAAATAACATACCTTATTATCGCTTCCTATGGTCTTTGTTGCTCCTGCTTCGTTCCAGTGCTCTTGTGCAGCCAAGACCAAGACAACAAAAACCAACCAAAGTGAAGATAGCACAATATATTCAACACTTAACCTATGTGTATGATCAAGGAATTACACAATAAAGTGGAAATAGTTTTATGGGAAAGGGACATGCCACTGTATCATATTAATGGAAAGTAAAGAT
>CBVK0100741314.1:0-12311 GCA_900067695.1 Picea abies
GGTTACTTGCAAGGGTTATTCTGCAGGTACCCTGGGTCAGATAAGGGTCGGACAACACACAACCTTTATGGAGGCATACCTATCCAGGGAGATCCGAACGACTGGTTGATAAGCCCAGGAGGGCCCTTATAACTAATTCAGATACCTTCGATCTTTTACAGGGAGTCTCAAGCCCCTCTTGGGTGAGACATACCTACTTTACAGAGGGAGGCCCCTTTCAACCACTTTATGTTGTTTGTGTGCATATTGGAATTTTGTTTAGTTTATTTTGGTTTTCTCTTTGATTACTCTTTGGCCTTAGGATTTGTTTTTTATATCTCGAGTCTTGAGTCATCGTGGAACCATACCATCTTCCCCACATGTCTCTCTACTTGTTACAAATACCACCACATCTTGAGTCTTTGCCTTCTAAAAGGTGTAAATTTATCAAACATGGTACACACACCTCCACATACCAAACTTGTGATCATACAAGAATGAGTAATAAACAGAGTCAGAAAGATACTGGGATTCCTTCAACTCCCATACCCAGTATAGTTAACAATACTCCTTTGACACTTTCAACCACAATGGTTGTAGTGTTGGAGGTTCATATCATCACTCTTGTTCATCCTATAGTGAACATTCAACCTATAGCCATGAACCCTTTTGGCTCCATTTTTCACTCACCGAGCTACAATATTGAATCCATCCCTATGGCCTCTAGCCATTTTTCTTATGGTATGTCAAATTTCACATCACAATTTTCATCCTCCATCCCAGCATCTACTTTGAATACTATTATTGGACTTGGGGGCATGGCTCCTCCACATACTCTATTTTCATTTGGTGTATTGGACTTGGGGGCATGGCTCCTCCACATACTCTATTTTCATTTGGTGGTTCTTATATCACACAAAGGACTCCTACAGTTGGAGGTCTTCCTCCTTTTCACCCCAGGTCTAATCCTGGTCCTAATGCTCTTTGATGGAGTAGCCAAACCGTTGGACAAGCTATTTCTTATGGTTCATCCTTTACACCTACCTCCTCTGTACCAATTCTGACCAACATGTTTGGCATGACGAGTCCACCTTTATCCTTCGGATTCACACCTAGAGGAGGCCAATTTCATACCTTGGGAAAACCCCAACCTGGAGCCACTCCAGTAGGGGAAAATGGTTACAACCCTCATCATAACATTCCTACTGGAATGGTTCCCAAAAAACCCCTCATGAATCAATTTGGAGGAGGGTCTTACAATCCCAAACAGGGCCATGGTGTGTACCAGAACCCTAGATGGGTTATGATTATCCAACAATAATTTTTCCATGGAGCTCGGGGCCAGATGTCGCAACCCCATATCCCTTTTATGGACACAATCAATATGCCATACTTGTCTATATTGATGAATGACCTTGTGGGTCATGATCCAAAATGGACCCCCGTCCCCACCAAGCTTCCTTTGGATATTCCAAAATTCAAGGGCAAGACTGGTGAGGATCTTGGTGATCACATCACTACTTTTCACCTTTGGTTCTCTTCGAACTCCCATAACGAAAATTCTATTCATTTAATATTGTTTCAATGCACCCTCATGGGGGTCTTCGCGAAATGGTATATATATATACTCGGGGGGACATACCAAAATTTTAATTAGATGGTTTTAGTATTTCTCAACTACTTCCAATTTCTGGTTCATTACGATGTTGAAATAGAACTTATCTAATCCTTCCGTCAGGACAAATCCACCCATATCTCGGATCAAATCCAAGAGTGGAATATACAAAAGAGGCTTATAAAGGCCTACATACCCCCATAATTCCTTCTAGAGTGGTTCCTTAAGTCTCTACAGCCTTATATTTCAAGGGATGTTTCTACATCCAGGATTACATATGAGGAAGAAGTGATTTTTAAATCCCAATAGTTAGATCTTATATATGCTTAGTCTAGGATGTTGTATGAGATTCTTCCATATGCATCGAGGTCAAATTATGACCCTAGATAAAATCCTAGGCCTCATGCCGATGGAATTGTAGGGTCTACCAATTTGAAATCTACAGACTTGGTGACAAGCCAGTTGAAATATTTGTCACTAAATTGGTATGTAGGAGGGACATCTTCATTTGTTTCCTCCCCTCCAACTCAGTCGATGGATGTACATTCTGTGTAGTCATCGACTAACCCGAATGGTAACCAACAACCAAGAGGGAATAAAAATAAAGGACGTGGTAACAATCGTAAGGGTGGGAAGAATAATAATAAAACCAAGGACAATGGTAATAATGAGAAGTCGAATAATAATGTTGGTGAGGGCAAGAAAGAAAGGCGAAAGGTAAATTTTTCCTGCAAGCTTGGTACAAAATACCACCTTACCCATTTATGTACCAAACTTGCGGAAGGTGCAAGGATTTTATCTCTACCGCCCATTGTGCTAACTAATCCTTTTCCACATAATCAACACATGGCCTCGAACTCTCAAATGTTGAAAATGTGGCGAGTGGGAGTAAAACCTACCGAGGCAAGACGATGACTGTCTATGCATCAATATGGTTAAATATGAGGTTAATGTAGCCACTCGGTCTTGCTATGCATCAATATGGTTAAATATGAGGTTAATGTAGCCACTCGGTCTTGCGATTACAGTTCTTCATAGACTGTACCTATTTTAGAGTCTCCCCCTCCTCTAGATATGCCTTTATAGATCGAAAACACTAGAGCCCCCGCCTCATATTCTGAAAGGATTAATCAAGCACTCTACCCACAATATTAATTCTGGATCTGCCCAAAATTACTCTATTGTTGAGGATTTGGGTCAAACCCCTTGTGCGATGTCGTCTCTGGAGGTACTCTAGATGTGTCCTTCGTAGAGGAATGCCTAGTTAACTATGTTAGGAGCTCTATACCCTTGTGGCTCTAAAGTTATCATGTTTGACATCATGGATGTGAAGCCTCGCTTGCCTTACCATGTGGCATTCCAAATCCACATGGGTTACTCAAAGCATACCATCAAATGTACTATTGTTAATGAAGGTGCTACAACATGTGTGATGTCCCTGGTCTGTTGGAAATCCCTCAAATCTCTGACCCTTTCTCAATCTCTGACCATGTTGACTTCTTTTGACAGTCATTCCTTCTACCCTCACGGTATTTTTATTTCCTTCTCGGTCTAGTTAGGTTGGAAGATGGTAGAAGTGTATGTCGAGGTGGTATATGCACCCCTCTACTATAACTTGTTACTAGGATGCAATTGGATTTATTCTATGACTATAATCATATCATCTGTCTTCCACACTCTTTGTTTTCCTCATGATGGGAATATTGTGACGATCGACCAATTGTCCTTTGTGTACGCTAGCCCTAATGCATCGGTTGAATCATCAATCCACATGATCGAAAATTACAACCAACATCTGAGAATATCAATGTCAGATTGTATTCATCCCTTATGGGTACCTTCGACTTCATGGCACTAGTTCATCATATATACGCCATGTCTAGTAGGTCTGCTCCATCAAATAGGTTTGTTTCTTTCTGCACTTCGTATTTTAACGATCCTTGGACCCTACCTTCTTTGACTGCATCTTGTGAATGTCAGTCACATACTGGAATGCCCATGCCACTATCGACATCAAAGATAGCATATCAAGTTGTTTTTTACTCTTCCGTCGATCCATATCCTGTTACCTCACAGATGGATGAGGATGATCTTGTTCTAGAAACCATGTGGGCCACTTCATTGTATTTTTAACTTGACCTCTTCGATGAGACATTACCATCGGATGAAGCTATCATAGAGGCCATGAATGGTTCTGACAATCCATGGGATGATATGCATCATCACTCTTATTTTCTCCCAGAGCTTGCCAGAATCGAACAAGATGATTTTAGATCTACCTTGAGTGAGATATTTTTTCAAGTCATAGTTCCACTAATACGCACCACATTTATGCCAAAGGAAACATGGAGAGTATATCTCTTGCTGTCAAGATCGATATCTCTCATATTCCTGGAAAGGTTGAAAATGGATACATCGGTGTGGATTGTTTGCCAAAATAAATTATGATCTACACTGATCTCTTCAAATAATTTCACAATGTATTCACTTGGTTATATGAAAATATGCCAGGAATAGACCCTCGAATTGTCAAACATGAGATTAAAACCTACCTGAATGCTAAGCCTGTTCGAAAACGACTTAGATTTTTCAATCCTAGGAAGGCCCCTGCTATTAAGGCAGAGGTAGAAAAATTTCTTAACACTGTCTTTATCTACATGGTTCCCTTCACTGAATAAAAAGAAAGGAAACCATCTATGTATGCATGGATTTTTGTGACCTGAACAAATCCTATCCCAAAGACAACTTCATGACACCCTTCATTGATCAGATTCTTGATGAATGTGAAAGAAGCAATTTTTTTTCTTTTATGGATGGATTTTTAGTGTATAACCAAATTTAGATTAATCCTGAGGACCATCATAAGAGGGAATTGTTTTTCCCTTGGGGTACATTCTCATATCGGAAGATTCCTTTCAGCCTTAAAAACATCAGAGAAACATTCCAATGAGCTATGACCTTCACATTTCACGTTCTCAAGAATATAGTCGAAGCCTATCTCGATGATCTAGCTGCTCACTCCCGTAAGAGAGTGGATCACCACCTTTGGCTAGTTTTTGAAATATGTCACCATTATCGCATTTGTTTCAACCCTCATAAATGCATATTTTGCATTAGGTAAGGTAGACTTCTAGGATTTTTATTCTCTGAGACTGGGATCATGGTAGATCCGTTAAGGGTTGAGGCAATACTTCGATTCTCTCCCCTGCACATTATTTGTCAACTTCAAGGTTTATAGGGGAAATATAAATTTTTACGATGGTTTATAGTGAACTATGCCAATATTACTAATGTTTTCATGCATCTCTTAAAGAAGGACACTCCTTGTATATAGGATGAGAAATCACAGGGATCCTTCGATGCTTTGAAGAAATCCTTGGTATCGACGCCTCTGCTAAAGTCTCCAGACTATGGTAGGGATTACTTGCTTTATGTCACCGCATCCAATGAAATGATTGGTATGGTGTTTGTTTAGGAGGATGATGATCTTTGTGAGAACGCCATTTACTATCTTATTGGAAACTTATTCGGCCTCGAACTCAAATATTCTCATGTTGAAAAGATAGCTTTGGATATCGTGCATGTAGTTCAACAATTATGACACTATATATTTATTTGCAAAACTACTGTGGTTGTCGATATCAATCCATGTCAATATGTCCTTCCTAGGCGTATCATTGGGGGAAACTACAATAAATGGATTGTCATTCTACAAGAATTTGATCTCGATTTCGCTTCTGCGAAGTCCAAAATATCACTAGTTTTTGCAGAGTTAATATCCGACTTCCCTCGGTTATATGCGGATGTTATTGATGAAAATCCTCACCATAGAAATCTCATTTATTAGATGTTATTCATGTTGATTCATTTATTTATGAACACGTTTTCCTTGTCTCGTCATCAGACCCCTGGTATGGAGATATTGTTGTATATATTCAAACTTTGAAGTTCCCTCAGCATCTATTGCAAGATGACTGACGACGTATACAATACCAAGATAAGAATTATCTTATCATCAATGCCACTCTATATCACCAAGGAGTAGAAAATATCTTGCGTTTTTGTTTGACTCATGAAGAAGTTGAGTCTATTCTAAATGACTGCCACAATGGGGCTTGTGGTGGTCATCTATCCAAGCTTGCAACAACCTAGAAAATTTTGCAAACCGATTATTTTGGTCCATATGATTTTAAATATTGCATCAAAGTGGTTAATAAGTATCACCCCTGCCATGTGTTCACTTGGAAAATGTGCTCACATCCATCCCCTCTCCATCTAGTCATTATCATCGGTCCCTTCACTAAGTCAAGGGTGGATTTTGTGGGTTTCAACCCAACCTCAATTGGGGTACATAAACACATTATCGTGGTCATAGACTACTTCACTAAGTGGGTTGAGGCCATGCCTACTGTTAAATCCAATTGTGAAACTCCTACCTTCTTTGTATTCAATCAAATTATAGCCAGGTCTAGAATCCCAAGTAAGATTGTCACTGATCATGGAAGTCACTTTCAGAATGAAATGATGAAATAATTAGCATAAAAAATGGGGTTTAGACATGGTCATTCTTCCCCTTAATACCCCTAGGAAAATGGACAAGCAGAGGTCATGAACAAGTCTCTCAAGACCATTTTGCATAAAACTATCATCCAAAGCAAATTTGACTGGCATATCATTCCTTATCTATCAATTTGGGCATATCAAACCTCAGTTAAGACTTCCGCTGATTTTTCACCTTTCCATATATTGAATGTGAAATCCCTTCTCTTAGATTGGTAGTTGTGCTCCTACCTATATTGAATGTGAAATCCCTTCTCTTAGATTGGTAGTTGTGCTCCTACCTAACACTTCTAATATCGAATAATGCCTCGTACACCTAGAGAGTCTAGATGAGAAATGTCGAGATGCCTCCATGGCTATCGAAGTGAATAAAATACATGTAAATGTCCAATATGATAAGTTTTTCTATCCTTGGCAGTACATTGAGGGTGACTTGGTCCTTCTGTATGACTAAGCCAAAGAACCATTGGGGGAAGGAAACTTCAAACCCATGTGGCACGGTCCCTATATCGTGCGATGTGTCATAGAAAATGGAGCCTGTGAATTAGAATATTATGAAGGGAAAATGATGGTTGAGCCCAGGAATGGGATCTATTTGAAAATATATTACGCTTGAGCCCCACGCTTGGGCATAAATATTTTTATACTAATGTATTTTAGTGTATATACACTTTCCCTCTTTTTTATCTTCATCTTGCTTAAAAAAATTTCCCTTGGTTTGCATATGTCAACGGAGTCTTCAATCTACTTAGGATTCGTAGACGGGGCCAGTCGTCATACATGAAACTTGGCTTTTGTCACTTAGGTTGTTTACTCACCTAAAGGTCTATTGGTATCTTTAGGTGGTGTTTTCCTAGGGACATCCATTAATAATGTGGCTGAATATAGCATCGTGATATAACTTTTGTGCGATGCCATTTCACATGGTATTCACTCTTTAAAAATTTTCCTGGACTCCCATTTAGTAGTATGTCAGTTGAACGATAGTTACCATGTGCATGACCCTACTCTATGTCGAAGATATTACGGGTACGACTTTTGGAATGCCATTTTGATTTTATTACTTATCATCACATACCTAGAAGTTATAATCATGTATCTGATGCATATGCTAATTTTGTTTTAGATTGGCATTTGTCACATAACTAAAGCAAAGAAAACACGTTCATCAATGTACACATTGTAATATAAGTAAATCCAAAGATCAATGTTTTTATATATTTCATCTCTCCAAAAAATATGATGTTATAGTACAAAATTGGTGCTCACACCCTCAAAATACACATATGGTCTATCATATAGTAATCATGACGCATATTCCTATGGTTCCATATGAGTGTCATGATAACATACTATGGAATTTGTGAGACACTGAAAGAGTCATACCCAAGAATGGGGCACACCTACCACCTGTCGTTGCATCACCTCTGACAGATCCTCTACCTGAACCATGGGAATCCTCTGCATCAAACGAGACAGGTTTCCCTGCACATTTTGAAGAACTCTATCAGTGTTCCCTCCCATTGTCTCATCCCCTTGGTATTGTGGAAATTTGGCCAGCCGTCGTGGACCCATGTCTGCATCACACACATGTTTAGTTAGTACTTGACATCATCCAGAAATAATTTTGTTTTCTTATGCAAAAATACAAAAAAAATGAAATATTCAAAAACTTTGGCATAACTATGTCTCTGTAGACAGAACCTGGTTGTAACGACATGTCTGGATCTCCTTCGTAGTCAATCCCTACGTAAGGGTAGTCCTCACCTACTGAAACCACTAGATTAAAAACTCATCGTTGTAGGTCGTTGGCACCCTACCACACCCTTTCCACCTCATCACCTTAGTCCATCGTGCCATGGATGGATTGCAAGGTCCATGTAGAACAATCTCGACTCTAGGGCCCAATCCTAGAACCTGCTCGAAGAAAAACCTACAAAGGATAAACGTGAACCTGAAGTTTCTCTTTCTACCCACTATGCAGTCTGTCAGATGGCTCTTCATGTTGGCTAGTAGTGAGGTGCACTAGTCACAAACCATGGGTCGCAAGCACTCCATTGAATAGAACACAAGTGACCTCGATGCCTAGTGTAAAGAGGTTGACCCTGTGATCCATGTCAACACTAGGACAATAATCTTGAGAATCAGATTGTTGATATCTCTGATAGGGAGTTGGATCCCTAGCCTTTTGGTCCCTGCAATGAAATGACTGTCTATGTAATCCTCTATGTTCATGCCACTCCTAGCTCCCTGGGCTTTGAGTTTGACCACCTCACCCCGACGCGAAAATCCTATCAATATGTAGATGTCCTCAACTTCAATCCTCAATGGTTTTCCATCAAGGTTGAAAGTCTCAGTATCTAGATCCCAGTAGTTCACAAGCAGTTGAAGCAATCTCACTTGAGCCCTCATACCTTTGAGAGACAAAAAATTGTATAGCTCACATTTTTTTAAGGCCATATGATCCCCTGGATCTCTCTCCACCGCAACATCCACCTCTTCATGCTTTGTTTTTCTCCACTCTAGCACCATCCTACAAGATTCAAACCATTTTTTGAGTTAGAAACATCTTAAAAACCTTATCCATGGACATGTACGTGAGCTACAATTTACATAGTCGTGTATAGGGCTACTTATACGCTGGTTGTTTTGCAAACAATCGCGTATAGGTATGCATATATGCAACCCGATGATCTATAGTCTACATACACCTTAGTTTCTAAATTGCACCCTAAAATACTCAAAAAATTAAACCTAATTGCAAATTTTAATCCACTATAAATAAATAGAGGAGCAATATGAATTATTTGGTCCAGACAGTTGTTGATTCTGCCGCTCATGGCTCCCATAATCAATAGTTGAAATTCAGGGGAAATTTGGTCCAAAATACACTATTTGGATAAAAAATACAAATGGTATAGTAAATTTGTTTTTTGACTATTTATAGAAAACATTTACCCACTTTACATAGTTTTGTCTAGTATTTTTGCCTAATAGACTAACACAAAAATGGAGGGAGTTGGTTTTGGTGGTTTTATCTAGAGCTTCTTGCAGTTTTTAGCACCATGTCACCCATTCATAACTTTGGACAGGTATTTTCATCATCCATCATATAGAATAGGTCACCAATCCATTAGGCACACTTGCATCATCCTATGACTACAAATCATATGCCTTACGTACAAACCCATTTAATAGTTACAAGGAACCTTCTATCTGCAAGTATCGTTATTGAATGGTAAAGACTTACCAAACTTGGGTACCCTAGTTAGATCCCCTACTCCATTCGGTGCCCATGCAGATATTTTTGTTCATAGGATCGGGAGTCCCTTGTAGTTAATACATGACTTTATGTTTGAACCTCATTTATTACTCATAATCATGATGACCTATACCTAGAGGACTCCCAATGAGTCTAGTTTAAGCTCTTTTTCGACTCCCTCAAAAAGTGAAAAGATTCTCGATTGAACTTGTGTCTTTCACACTTGTAAATTGGATTTGAAAGGACATCTATTTGGTGTAATTTTACCCCCTTTTCAAACCAAGTAGACTAAGATTGTGAAAAGGGACATTTTTTGGCGTTAAGTTGTAATTGCATCTCATTCTCTTGCTTGCAGTATTGAGCCTATTGTCGGTTCTCACTTTTGTGTTATAATCCTTTCACCTCAGTAGTTTGCATCATCAGCCAAGCAAAGCCTTGTTTATATCCTTTGTAGCTTGACATCCTATACCCAAGAGGAAACATTCCCTCGAGTTTCCATCTCCCACATGGACCTCCTTTCATTGAGCATAGGTATGTTACACTGCTGGAACTAGTTGCTTACTTGTGACACTTGTTTCCTCCTTTGTATCATAACATTCATTTGACTATGAAAAAACAAAAAAAGACGGGTGGGAAAATAATATTATCTTATATTGGCAGCAGTCGTGTCACCTTTGAACAGAGCACAATTGAAAGGACATCTATTTGGTGTAAGTTTACCCCTTTTTCAAACCAAGTAGACTAAGATTACAAAAAAGGGAATTTTGGGCATTAAGTTATAATTGCATCTCATTCTCTTGCTTGTAGTATTGATCCTATTTCTGGTTCTCACTTTTGCATTATAAGACTTTCAAATAAACAGTTTGCGTCATCAGCCAAGAAGAGCCTTGTTTATATCCTTTGCAGATTGTCACCCTATACCAAAGAGGAAAAATTCCCCTGAGTGTCGATCTCCCGCATGCACCTCCTTGCATTGAGAATAGGTATGTTCCACCACTGAAACTAGTTTCTTACTTGCGACACTCATTTACTCCTCTCTATCATAGCATTTATTTGAATATGAAAAAAATAAAGATGGTTGGGAAAATAATATTATCTTATATTGGCATCAATCATGTCTCCTTTGAATAGAGCACAAACTTTCAAGTCCAAATGTCATCAAAATTTTGGGTTTAGTATGACCTTAGGAAGTTGAGCTCGTTATTGATAGTTTACTCCCTCCACTGGTTACTCTTCCAGTCTCTATGGATATTTTGATTGATGCCTCCTGCATCACAAATTTTCATCATTGAGTCTATGCTGCCAGAGTCTTCCATATGTCTCATGCTCTTGTTCAAAGGATGTCTATCAACCTCTGTCGGCCATCCCTCAGAACTCTTGACTTTGCATGTCAGCCATACCCTCACTGTGTCTTAGAATTACATGAATTTATAGTCCTATCATGCACCTTGGTCCTACTTTCATCATTAGTAGGTAACCTTGAACCCAGGAGTTGACATTTCACCATTGGTCACTGACTTGGGGGTTTCCCTTATGTTCAGTGACAAGAAATCTATTCACAAATTGGTATTTTTGCAGTGTCGTGAATTCTATTAGCCTTATTGGTTGTTTCCTTTCCTTTGTCAGTAATCTTCCTTATTGGGTTCTATTTAGAGGGTCTTTTTCGTGTCCCTCTTGCATCTGGCACACACAAAAGATGCATAGGGTCATTGGTTCATGAACATGTTCTTCATCTAATTTCCTCCAAATCATCAAGCTCCTTCTTTGTACCTCGTGTTGAATGATGAGAGATGCCTCAATATCAAGCTCCTTCTTTGTACCTCGTGTTGAATGATGAGAGATGCCTCAATTCTCTCCTTTCATTGGGTCTCCTTCCATCGACTTCATCCCATCTATTTTGGAAATGATACGTAGAGTCCTATGAGTACCTAAAGGCTTGAATTCATTAGTGGCAGGTTCTCCTGCCATCGACAGTTGGGAATACATCAATTTCCCATGATCGATGGATTCTTCAAGTGTTCGACCCCGACACCTTTATTCACACTTGTAAGAATGTACTTGGTGCATTGATACCTACTTTCATTATCGGTAGGTTGTCTCGCGTTTGTTAACGGTATAACTTGATGACTGGTAATCAAATAAAGCCTCACTGTGTTCAACCTTAACTCTTTTACTCACATGATGTACACTTGCACCTTTGGCAGATCATGTAGAAGAATTTAAGACATCATTTCATAGTCACATCTTTCCTAAGTTGTTGTTATCTTTCATTGGACTAGTACCTATATGACTTCAGTGATCATGGGAGATCAGATTGTACTCCATGATTTTGAGGCTGGTTTTACTGGTCCTTACTCGTGAATATGACATCATTTGGAATATATCCACCTTTGTATTGACTACTTATGGCCATGAATAGTTTTTTGGTATATTTTCACATGGATCTGCAGTGTAATTCAAATTGGCAACCATGTGCGCAAAGTTAGTACATATTGTAATATTCTCATGCGCAACTAGTTCTTCCAGTTGGGTCCCCATTACTCCACTTCTAGGTATTACAATGTATTTCGTCCATCGCAAATACTCCTCTAAGCTCACACATTAGGGGGCATCTATTATAGCAAGATTTTTCTCACCCTATGCAAATTTGCTCAGAAGGCCTTTTTTCCATTTCCCTATGCAGAATTGAAGTCCCTTTTTGCAAATCCTAGAGATAAAAACAATATTTTTCCACATATATGCTCCCTAACTATTATACAACATGAGTATACGTGGATTTCACCACTACAACCCACATACATTGGGTTTTGTGCCCAAAAGTAAAAATAGTGTTGGGTTTCCATGTCACGTTACGAGATCCATGATCCTTGACCTTCCATATACTAGAAACGTTCT
>CBVK0100741389.1:0-10432 GCA_900067695.1 Picea abies
TGACCATATCATGGATTCTTCTTTTGGTTCCAGTGGCTAACTGAACCAAATTTTCTTTTCCAGGTTTACTTTTCTCCAAATGTAATATATCCACTATCTTAAGATCAATGTAACAATGACTTGCTCCTGAATCAATCAAAATAGCAACCGGCTGATTTTTTTATCTTACCTTCCACTTCGATCATATTGGACTGGTACTCTGCTTGTCAATCATTTAAATATGCATAGATTCTTCCCATATCTTCGACTGTTGTATCCTCTTGGATGTTGTGCATAGTCTTCACTCTATCCTTTCTGTGTGGGCAATCATTGTAAATGTGATATTCCTTGCATCCCCAGCATTGGATTGGTGGTATTCCCTTTTTCCCAAGGAATATTCCTTCTTGGAATCCCCCTTAGTATATTGATCTTGATGATTTATATTAGGATCATTCCTATTGAAGGGGGGTTTGAATCCTTTCCTCCTATGATCGAACTTCTCATTCTTCTTGTCCTTCCAAGATTTTTGTAGTGATTATCTTCCCTGGCCTTGCTCATACAAGTATTTAGCCTTCCTTATGGCCTCAGTCAAGGTCTTGGGCTCATCATACTTGATATTTTCCTTATAAAAGGTTGGAAGTCCACTTGGAAATATCTATATTTTCACTTTCTCATCACCAATGAACCTTACATATTTTAACAATCCCAAGAACATCTTGTACTCTGCCATAGTCATGCTTCCCAACCTGATTTCAAAGAACTTGTTGGGCCGTTCATTTTTTGGATAAGGAATTGTGCATGTTTTGACTGAGCATGAGTTGCGCAAGATTCAACAGAGGTTGGACAACAGAATGAGAAAGAGTAACAGAAATTAGTTGTGAAAGTCAGCGCAATGCTAGCTAAGAAACAAATGGTAGCAACAGAAGAAGGAAGTGTGAAAGCCAAAATAGAAGACACAACCCAGCTATATATAGGGTTGAACATAAGTGTAAAAGGGTTGGTTGTTGTTGATTTTGTTAACGTTGTTGTTGTTGTTGACATTGTTGTTGTTGTTGGTTAGTTGATTATGAGTTGGTTCTAAGTTGATTTTTGGGAGTTGAGTCAATTCAAGTCTTGAATTTGTAATGAATTTGATCTATCAGTTTGAGAATTGGAGATTTGCGACATGAGTCCAGAGTCAAGAGTTTGTACAATGCACTACAGTGTAATTCTGAGTCTGTAATCAGAAAAAGATTATGAAGATAGTATGAAGACAGACCTAAATTTTCAAATACAATGTGTCTCTGTGTGTTTTCCTTATGAATTACAGTTCTTCTTTCTGGGTTATAAGTTCTACTCGATGGTTCTTTATTTAGATGCTTGTTCTTAACATTAGGTTCTATTCTTGCACATGTATGTTTTAGATCTGTTTATGTCTCTTGGGCAAGATCAGGAATGAGTCCTAAAGACTCTATGGATCCTCTTAAGTATTTCCCTACCCTTCCCTATATATCTGTCTCAATAGTGCTTCGGGTGAGACTACTTCTCTTCAAAGGAGATGAAAATGCCAGTGCTCTAGACTACATGGTAACTTTTGTTGGTAACCTCAGAAGGACCCTGGTCTAATCAAACTTGCACCAACAAAATGGTTTTGTTTCTAGGACCTACGTTAAAAGGGAACCTGTAGGGAGAATGCTTTTGCGGATCCATAGATCTGGCATTCATCAATGATGGGAAATAAATTGTGATGCCTTCATATGGAAAGAAGAGGAACTGAAGAGAAAATCGGTGGAAAACAATGGCGAAGGAATCTTTTACTCAGAAATATCGAGCGGAAAGTACGATATTTTCTAGGTTAAATTCTTGGAATAATTTTTCCACTGGCTAAAGAGGCTCCAAGAAGCTCCATAGTTCCAAGGATGAGTCAAGAGGATTTGTGCGTGCGACACTGAAAATATAGCAACACTTCAGAGGCTGGATTGTCCAGTCACTCGAGCAGTTGATTTATGGGTCAACACCACATTAGTGGGATATATCATCGAATTTGCAACTGAGAACCACCAATATTTCTCACGAGAAGAGGTGGTTTTCAAGAAAGACGCAAGGGGAAGACTACTGAGAGAAATCCCCCTGTGGATTAAGGTTTTCCTGATGGAGGAGAGGATGTTGACTATGTCCCCAACTGAGATGGAAGAATTAACACCCTTGCTTGGGGTAGGGAGAGGCAGAGTGAGAGTCATTTCATGAGAGAGGGGAAGGGTTCTTTGAAAAATGGGGGGGAAATGGTAAGAAATGGACTCGAGAGACAACTGAGCCTTGAGGAGAGCCACCATAGTTGAGAATTGGTGGCGCAAAAAGATAAAGAAAGTAGCAAGACAGTCTGAAAAGTCAAGGAAAGAAGGCGGATCAGGAGAAGTAGAGGAGAGACAGAAGGAAGAATTGTAGAAGATGAGAAGACATGAATGACTGGCTAGTCAAATATTAAATGAGAGAGAAGCACAGAGAGAAAGAAGTCCCCAGGAGATGGGACAAGAAGGGGAAGGTGCAGATGTATGAGAGGAAGAAGCCAACATGAATCTTGAAGAAGAAAGAGAAGATTCATCCCCAATAACAGGAGAGATCAGGAATTCGCCTGAAGAGATCATCCCAGTGGAAGCAAATGAGACCCCCCAAATCACAGAAAACCACCCTGAAGACAATGATGCCATCCCCGAATCACCCATACCCCAAGTGTCTTCTACACAAGAAGTAAGTTTGATACTACCTTCTCATGCTAGTTTTGTTCTGGTACAATTAATTAGTTAGTCACAACCAAGAAGTGTGAGTATAGAGAGGATATTGGGATCCCCTGGTAGATCGCAGGTAGGACCATTAGGATTTATATTGATAGGAACAACAAGATCAGCAATGGATGTCCATGTGGGAGGTTCAATTTCTTGATACCCAGAATTTTTGGGTAAGGGAGATGAAGACGTTGAGCAGCATTGGTTCTTGTGTGAAGCAATATGAATATCCAGAGGGACTCTGGATGCGAATATGTTGGTCGAGTTCTAGACTACCTTGATAGGTTGCAATCTCAAGTGGTACATGAATATCATTGAGATGTGAGTGCAAGGAATGCAAGGTCAAGAATTCACTCTTGGCCAGGTACGAACAAGGTTCATAGCAGAGTTCAAAATACCCCATTCAGAGCAGCAAGATCTATCTGACTTGCATGAGATCCAACAGAAAAAAGGTGAATTAGCTTGGGAATATATCCATAAGTTGAAAGATTCCATAGGGAGGTTGGCACATCTAATCGATGAAGAACATCAAAGGGAGTGGTACATTCAGGGGTTGTTTCCTCTGACTTGGATTCTTCTAACGCAATATTGGATAACCATGTTAAAAGATGCCTTGGAACAATTGATGAAGATTGAAGCCATGGTGGGATACCCTGGGAACCTAAGAGTGACCAGAACCCTAGTAGATGTGAATCTAGTGCAACCACACGGGAAGATATCAACACTTACAGAAAATATTCAAGAGATAATTTTACCCAAACCAAGATGACCATAGGTTTGGTGCACCAGATGTTATACAGAAGTTCATATAGCAAATGAATGTCTATGAATAAGGGGAATGGGACCTCCTCAAAATCCGATGGTACCCCCACCAGGACCCACGGGAGGAGTTGCACAAGTGTTGACGAGCTTACCATTCTATAACCTCACTCCATATCATGCTTTTCCAGGAGGCCAAGCTGCAGCGATGGATGAGTATTCGAGAGTACCAAATACAATACACTATGAGTTATGTGCATCTACCATGCACACTACCAATTAATATAGAGCGTTGGATGCACTTGCAGACATGTTGAGATGAACAACATTCATGGTGAATGAAAACTGTTAGGGACCAGGAAGAGGTCGAGGAGGTGGAGCCGGAGGAGACTTCTGAGGAGGAATAACTAGGGGAATAGGGCCAAGATAATGTTATAACTGTGATGAGCAAGGTCACATGGCTAGATACTATCCTCATCCAAGGCGGCCATTGTTCTCTCATTGTCGAACAAACGACCACACAACTAAAGACTTCTTAGAATTAATTACAAAATGGGAGGATAGAGTACGACAAAGAGGAACTAACCCCATCAGTTCATAAATCAAGAGGGTTATTAAGGGACAATTTCCCAACCTTAATATCGTTACTCGAGGAGGAGCGAAGACAGGAGCTGATGTTGATACTCTACCTTATATCCATAAAGAAACACCTAAAGAAGACAAGTACGACCCTCTAAAATGAAATTTGTTCTTTAAAGATGCCATAGAAGTATTTCAGAATATTCCTAGCCCTGAGATGCGAGAGAAACCCCCACAACCTATTGTTTATCCTAATATGGCGCAAGTCCCTGCTTCACCCCCTACACCCAGAAACCTTGTAGTCATACCAAGACAATCTAAGAAACCTCAAAATGTAGTTGACCTTTGGTTTCAATTATTCTCTGACATTCTGGGAAATGATTGACTAATAGAAAAGTTGCACAATGAGCTATACCTATTTTTAGGGAACGAAGAACCCCTAAAAGAAAGAATAAGGGATAATATTCTTGAGAAGAGTACTGAGAGAGTGCAGAGAAAAAAAGTACAAACTGGAAAAGAATTCAGACTAGTATCCCAGTTAGATGATTTTGAGATTAAGGAAGTCATGTTGGATCTAGGATCCGATGTGATCATTCTACCTAAGAAGACCTAGGAAGCCTTAGGAAAACCTAGACTGACATATTCCCCAATTCAGTTAAGAATGGAAAACCAATATTGTATATTCCCCACATGAAGACTGGAGAATGTGGAAATAGATGTTGCAGGAGTAAAGACAGTGGCTGACTTTGAAGTCATTGAGATCATGGGAGATAAGGACCCTTACCCTAATTTCCCAACCTTAATATCGTTACTCGAGGAGGAGCGAAGACAGGAGCTAATGCTGATACTCTACCTCAAATCCATAAAGAAACACCTAAAGAAGATAGGTATGATCCTCTAAAAAAAAAGCTATTCTTTAAATATGCCATAGAAATATTTCAGAATATTCCTATCCCAGAGATGCAAGAGAAACCCCCATAGCCTATTGTTTATCCTAATATAGTGCAAGTTCAAATAACAGAAAAGTTGTGCAATGCATTATACCTAGTTTTAGGGAATGAAGAATGCCTAGAGGCAAGAATAAGGGCTAATATTCCTGAGAAGATTACTCAAAGAGTGCAAAGAAGAAAAGTATGAACCATAAAAGTATTCAAACTAGTAGCCCAGTTAGATGAATTTGAGATTAAGGATGTCATGTTGGATCAATTTGAGATTAAGGATGTCATGTTGGATCTAGGATCCAATGTGAACATTCTATCCAAGAAGACCTAGGAAGCCTTAGGAAAACCTAGGCTGACATATTCCCCAATTCAGTTAAGAATGGAAAACCAGTATTGTATCTTCACCATAGGAAGACTGGAGAATGTGGAAATAGATGTTGTGGGAGTAAAGATAGTGGTTGACTTTGAGGTCATTGAGATCATGGGAGATAAGGAACCCTACCCTGTACTACTTGGCATTGATTGGGATTATGACAATTATGCAGTAATTGACTTAAAGAAAGACACCATGACCTTTGAGGTTGAGGGAATCAAGGTAGTTCAAATTTTGGATCCATATGTAGTACCCAAGTATATAGAGCCAATAGATAATAATATGGAGGGATAAGACTTGGACTAGTTTTACACCGTAACAACAAGAACAAGAAACAATTATACAAATCCTACTGCAAATGGATCAGTAAGTTAGAGAAGCATACAGTCAGCAGATGAAAACTCATAATTGGCTTTTGACAGTTGGAAACAAGATTCACATGAACGATTCTCAAGAATATGTGCAACTGTCAGAGCCACCAGATGGGTTGGGACCGAAGTTAGAGAATACCCGGTATACGATGGCACCCCAGATATAGACAGTTTTCTGCTCAACATGGAAGAAAATGTAAGAGAAGATCAAATAATCTCGGTACTAGACGTAGATTTTTAGAACACCCCTACCAGATGGTGGGATAATCATAAATATTTACTTAGAACTTGGGATGAGGTGAAGCACGCTATCAAGTACAAGTTCCATAATAAGGAGCAACTGGAATCAGAGATGCAAATGAATCTCCAAGTTGTGCAATTGTTCAGCAGAGAATCGGATCCTAGAATACATATTGAAGGGTGTGTGACACAGTGGCAAGCTGCGGGAATACCCTCTCACTTCTAGGTCCAAGTATTTCCCCACTCCCTAGGTCCAATCCTGAAAGACTGGTTTATACATGAGGAAACTAGAAGACAAAATAGCGACTAGAAAACACTAGCAGCTCATTTTTCCAAGGACTTCTCATTTATAAGTAAGTACCCTGAGCTTGAAGTAGTCCTATAAAATATTAAAGAATTTCTTTTTACGGATAATGGTAATCAGAAATCAAACTTAGTGGTATGTGCCAAACATAACCAATAAATTCATACTAATCTCCACTTGCCCTCAATTGAGAAACCTATAGAATGTTGCCAGATTAGCAGAGATTTATAAAGCCTAGATGACTTAGGGGAATTGAGGAACCTAGGCATCAATGAGACAACGGGGAGTATAGAAATTCAAAACACCATACCTTTCCAAACGGATAATTCCTACAACCACCCATTAAAATTGCGCAAAATAAATATAGGGACCATAGATCAACCCAAGATAGCTATGGTGGGAGACTAATGGGATGAGAAAACCAGTCAGGAAATATAGAGTTTGTTGCGGGAATATGAGGATTTGTTCCCAAAGACTTTTTCAGAGTTAAATGGAATCAAAGGAGTTATTGGAGAAATGAAGATTAAATTGAAACCAGGATCCAAGCCTGTTAGACATAGACCATAACGTCTTAACCCTAGAGTAAAAGAGAAGGTTAAGAAGGACATAGACAAGATGTTGGAAGAAGGTATCATTTTTGCAATAGAAGAAGTAGAGTGGGTTAGCTTGATAATTATTCAAAGAAAGAAAGGCACAGAGGATATTAGAGTTTGTGTAAACTACAAAATTCTCAACTCTACCTGCGTGCATGACCCTTTCCCAACACCCTTTACAGATGAGGTGCTAGAAAAGGTTGTGGGGAAAGAAGCATATTCATTCATAGACGAAGTTTCAGGATACCACCAAGTCAGGATCGCTGAAGAGGACAAAAATAAAACCACTTTCATAACAGAATGGGGATCCTTCACATACAATGTGATGCCATTTGACTTAAAGAATGCCCTTGTAGGTTTTTCAATAATTGTGATAGCATCTTTTAGAGAGTTCATTCACAAATTTATAGAAGTCTATATGGACGATTGGACAATATATAGCCTTCTCAAGGAACATGTAGCATTGTTGCGGCTAATGTTTGACAGATTTAGAGAGTTGTAGATCTCGTTGAATCTCATAAAGTGTATCTTATGTCTACCACATGGGAATTTCTTGGGCCACATAGTCTGTCGAGAAGGAGTATTGGTAGACCCAACCAAAGTTGCATTCATTATGAATATTCCACCATCTACGAGTGATAAACAATTGCGCTCCACACTGGGACACACAGGTTACTATCACAGGTTCATCCGAACATATGCCAACATTACTGCACCTCTAGAAAACCTACTGAAAAAGGATGAAAAGTTTCAATGGACTCCAAAATGTGATAAAGCATTTGAGACACTCAAGGAGAAACTCATCACAACATCGATTCTGATATTCCCAAACTGGGAGAATGAATTTCACATCCATTAAGATGCTTAGGGAATTTAATTAGGAGCCATCTTAATGCAACCTGGTGATGGAGCTATGGATCAACCTATCTAGTTTGCGAGTCTAAAGCTGTCGCAAGTAGAGCGCAACTACACAACGATAGAAAGTGAGGGTTTGGCCATGATTTATGCTTTACAGAAATTTAGAAATTATTTTTTAGATTATCATTTCAAGTTATTTACTGATCTCTCTGCATTAAAGTATTTAGTTAACAAACCAATGCTATAAGGAAGAATTTGTAGATGGTTGTTGTTATTTCAGGAATTTTCTTTCGAATTTATCATCAAGCTGGGAAGATGCAATATCAGACCTGATCACCTTTCCATGTTAGAGTCAGGGGAAATTGGTGGAGCAGTAGATGATCAGCTCCCAGATGCATACTTATTCAGGATTGAAGCAATACCAGAGTACGTCGAGAAAATAGAAGTCTTCCTAAGTACAGATATCTATCTAGAAACACATTCCACAACCCAGAAATGCCACATGGTTGTTAAAGAAGCATATTACCAATTGATCGTTGGACAATTGTATAAACTAGGACTAGACAACATCCTCAGACAATGTGTCTTGGATCATGAAAGAAAGGATATACTCTAGTAATTCCATAGTGGAGTTGTAGGAGGCCACGTAGGAGGAAAGGCCACTACACAAAAATTTATCTAGGCAAGACTTTGGTGGGAAAGACTCTTCAAGGATGAAAAATTATACGCTAGATCATGTCATGTTTTTCAATGAGTGGGTAAGCCATCATGCTGAGACAAATTACCACTACATCCAGTTAGAGCTCTACAATCATTTGAGAAATGGGCAGTTCACTTCATTGGACCAATCAACCCTAATATCGCCAAGCATTCAAAGTCTAGGTACATCATTACCACAACTGAATACCTTACCCATTGGGCAGAAGCAACAGTTGTATAGGACTGCTCGACAGATACTGTTGCCAGGTTCATTTTCGAGAATATAATTACTCGGTTTGGATGTCCCAGGAGCCTGACCAGTGATCAGGGAGCTCATTTCATTAGCAACACTATATAAACACTTACATCAGAATTCCTGATTCAACATCACAAGAAAAGTCCCTACCACCCGCACGCCAATGGAACAGTCGAAGACTTCAACAATATTCTAGAAAGGGGGTTGACAAAGGTATGTTGCGCAAACCGGGAGGAATGGGATGACAAAGTTCCAGCCATACTATGGACTTACAGGACAACCACAAAGAAATTTCATAGATACACATTGTTCCAGCTAGTTTATGGGAGAGAAGTAGTGGTGCCTTCAGAATTCATCACTCCAACTCTGTATATTGCACAAGTCACACGTATGTCAGAATAGGAATCTATTGCATGGAGACTTATGGAGTTACAAGAACTCGAGGAAAACAGATTTCTGGAAGACTTCCATCAGTCGGTTGAAAAAGAAAGACAAAAATCTTGGCATGATAGGCACATTAAGACTAAGGAATTCATGCAAGGAGAAAAGGTGTTACTCTACGATAGTCGGTATAAGAAGCATCCTGGCAAGGTGCGCATGCACCATTTGGGACCATTCATAATTGCGAATATCTGACCCTCAGGAGCAATCAGACTCACGCAGCTCAATGGTGTGTTGTGGCAAGGATGGGTGAATGGCGCTCACTTAAATCCATACCTATCTAAAAAATGAGAAAGAGGTATTGTTGCTCTAGTCCAAAGGAGCTTGTACATGAGTTAGATTTGAGTTTTCTGAAATTTTTGTAAATTCAATTAATAAATTCGATGTGCACAGTGTTGCGCCATGACACATAGTTCAATTTATGTTTAAGTATTGTTCGATAAAGAACTAATGACTCAACTGTGTAGGATCCAACACATAAGATAATCCATTAATGATAGTCATTAATATTACGGGGACAACCTTTGTGGTCAGAGGGAGGATGAATCTGAATATGATCCGAGTCCATGTGCCACACAAACCCAGTCTAGTCACAACCTTTATTTCCATTAGGTACCACGTCTAAGGTTAGTTAGGCCATAAATATGCATTATGAAAATATGCCATCGGAGTGTGCATCGAGTTATCCACTAGTCAAATAGCAAGGTCTGAAATCGGCCACATCCCTATCCAACTCATGCAAATAAGTAAATGCCAGAATATCCCAATAGGATTTACCCTATTAAACCATCCTGTCGGAAAAATTAGATCCAGTTGCATCCATACGATCATGATGAACAAAATTTATTGCTAAAATTTCCCATTAAGCCAAGTATAAGGCCCTGAGAACTCACCTAAGAATGCATCATTTTGAAAAGAACATAGCCATTTCCAAATTCAGTAGAGAAAACCAGCCTGTACCATTATGAAATCTACAGTCATAACCCTATTCCTTATCTTGCCCAAAAAGTGGGAATGTCGAGAGCTACAACAAGCGTAAGTGTCATGTCTAAAAAAGTAGTACCATACGAGCCCTACGACCCCAGAATTGAGGTCGTGGGTGATCTCACAGGGAAGGTGGAGCATGTTAAACTCCTTGATCTTGACCTCAGAGATTCAGTCTTGTTTCCTCAAATGAACGCAGATGTCTTTTGGGAGATGACTCTAGATGAATTAGGAGGCATGCAGTTTGTGCCAAAATCAAACTTCATCAATTTATTCAATTCGACCATCATGAA
>CBVK0100741394.1:0-15173 GCA_900067695.1 Picea abies
ATGTACCCAACATGTACCTCAACCATATAACAAAGACATACACCAAGATATACAACAAAAGGCCTCTAGCAATACATCACACTATCCATAAACCAGATAACATAAAACAAATAACATAAACCCTTACATCAAACCATGTGCCAAAACCTCACTTTTATGTAGTCTTAAGCATGTACCATGTCATGACCAAATGTAACCATCAAAACATGCATATAAACATACATGTAACTCTGTAATAGACCTGGTGTATGTGATCACATACCTACAGACCTTCCTCATCTGAAATGAATAAGGTCTAGAAATGATACACAATATTCTTTAGTTTCTTCTCTTGAATTCCTCCAGGTTTCACTGCTTGGAACCTCCCAGAAAAAGGAGTTATAGCAAAAATGGAAGACCTTACTGAATTCTGGATTATTCTAGAGAGCGAACTTGTACGGCATGCCATGTGCTCAATATTTGATATCTTATTCTGAAACTTTCACACAACAAACTAAGGCATGTACTCTTTCCATTACAATTGGTGTCACATCATTTGGATTTTCTATGAAGAAGTTATGGCCATTTTACTCGGAACACCTTAGAACACATCATTAAAAGACTTCATCCTCCCTTGGATTTTCAGCCTTCTTTACTTCACCTTCCCTCTGAAATTCACCTGAGATCTCCTTGGTTAACGCAATCACTTATAGATATTCAATATGCTCAATAGGTGCTAATGCGAGTCTCTTGATATGTGATTTATACTTTCCAAGTAACTTCCTTTAGGGACAACTTGTAACCGTTTTACCCCTTCTCCTCAATCTAGGGCTAACCCACTTTCTTGTTGAAACTAACTTTTCCTTAATTAATTAAATCATAGATAGTTTGCTTCAATTTCTCTATGCATAATTAATTAATTTCTTGTTCAACCACTTTGACTATTCAACCTTGTTACAACTACTTTATCCATAATTAATTTCTTGTTGCAACCACTTTGACTAGCAAACTTTTTGTTACAACAACTTTACCCATAATTAATTTCTTGTTATAACCACTTTATTATTTAATTAATTGATCCTTGCGCCCACTTTGAATAGGAATCTTCTTGGTGAATTTCTAGGAGCTTCTAGAATAATTGACTTCTTGTTGACCTTCTTAGATGCTTCTATAATACTCTAAAGGGTTCTCCAACTTCTCAAGGTCATGTCTCACTAACCGTGAGGAACCACATGACGTACCACATATCACCAGAAATGACATGACACGTACTATCCATCTCTAATAGTATCACTTGGAAAATTATTGATCTTCATGGCTTAATTCCTCAAACAAACTCGGGTTCCATAACCACACCTTTGGGGCTACCGAAATTTGCTACCAGAATTCTCCAAGTGTTGACATCAATCTCTAAGGTTTGACATCAATATCCAATATCACTCTCCAAGGGTTGACATCAATGAAAAACAATTATCCGAATGAACTGTCCATCAATCTAAACCAACTATCTAACACTTATAAGGAATTAATGATGAACTTATGGAATGAATTGTAGACACAAGTTTCTCTCACAGTGGAGACACAAAGTAATTTAAGGAGATTGATCATCACTGGCACAATAAATCCATCATTTCCCAGATGATATAAGAATAAGGTATCTAACAAGAGGCCATTATGGATAAACTAGATTATTTGGACCTGAAATATGAGGTCTTAGTTAAGACACTTTAGGATATGGAAGTAGTGGGGTAGACTCAGAACCAAGAGGACAAAACTCCAGGCATAAAGGTCCATGTAGACAATAATCTATCCCTTAGGTATGTGGAATTGGTGTCTGAGGCTGAGGACTCGACATCCAAGGCTATGTGGAATTGTCTAATCTTAGCTCTCTTTTAGAATTTTCCTTTATGCTAAATACTAGGAAAATTGTATCCTCTATTATGGGCTTTAAAATAGAATACTAATTTGTAATTTTTTAGCTCAGAAACAACAAATGTAACTATTACATGACTATAACTAGATCTTTGAGACTAGTTAATCACTTGGATTATATGAACAATTTTATTAATATTAAAAAAAATCAATAGGCATAATCATAGTGAGCCTAAAAAGCGTGTAATTTTATGTAAAATTATTAATATATGAATAGTTAATATTGAAAAAAAATTAACATTTTAACATTTTTCGCCACAATTTCTCACATGACTTGAAATAAATTGAATTAGAATCTACTTAAGTTAACATTTTTTTAATATATATACTAGAAATATTTTTATTTTTTAGAATTATAAACTCAACGCCGCATTAATATATGTTTTCTCAATTTTATTGTCAAAACATGTTCTTTATAAGATTTAATTTCCACTTACAATCATCTTATTTGCTCTTAAATACTATTTGGGGTTTTTGGAAAGTATTGACTTTGGGAAATGTCTTAGGAGTGAACCTCACGATGATTTTTCATTAAAAGCATTGTTTTGTCTTATGATGGACAAACCATCAATAACAACATGTACGTAGATTCAATTGCCCAGTAAAGATGTAATCATTAGGTACACCAAAAAACAATTATTAATGTAACATCCCCATTTTTTATCCCTAAATTAGTAATATGTATTGTAAATATGATGTGTGGTCGCGAACTCGACTATGTAATATGTAAACATTGTATATATAAAATAATAAAATAAATGTATCATGAGTTGTAGATGGAATCGAATGGGGTAATGGGGGATAAATTTCCACAAGAGAAGGGATGATCTAAGAGAGGGTATAAGAGGGGGTCCAAGGGGGAATTACCCATTTAATTAATCTCAACCCACTTTCTAAAATTATCATTGTGTATAAACCTTCTAATTTTCCTCTTGAGTGTATCAAAGCTCAATCATTAAACACATGTAAAAGGGTGGGTGTGAAAAGTCACATCCCATAGTTATGAGAGCATGGGGGATAAGTACAATAAACATTAGAGAGTCATTATGATGGCACAAGCAACTTCCATTTTTTCCCGTTTTCTTGCTCTTATAGCCAAATGTTTTCAAGAAATATGGACCCTCGTTTTTATGTCTCAAGACCTTTTTATCTCGTCATGGAAGCTAAGTTTTCCTCATGTCCTTGATTTAACCTCTTCCAAACTTTTTACTTAAGTTTTTCTAACTTTTCAAAGTCATTGACTTGGGTTATATCGATGGAGGAAACATTTCCCTCATCGATACCGCCAATGTCAGTGAGTTAAACGTTTCCTTGCCAATATGTGAAAATGTCCAACACTTGGAAAAATATTGATTTAACTCTTTTGTGTATCGACACTGATAAAATTTTGGTCATCGATACATTGGCATCCACCCTATATTTTCCACCAAAACACAAGTATGGGAGAAACACTTGGAGTTTTTGATACATATTGTCATCGATAAAGTTTTGATTGTCGACACGCAGACACCCATTCTCTCACCACCATAGACACATGAAAATGGGAAACACTTAGGAACTTAAAAAAAAAACATCCCTTTGTGTATCGGTGACAGCAATATCTTTGAATTCGATAAACGAAGGGGCCAATGTTTAGCAAACCCTTTCGCTTGAACCTTGTATGTGGTGGCATCAACTATTTGATTTTCGTTGATACAGTCGACACACAACAACCTTTCCATGTCGATACACGAAGCATACCCACCAACGACAAATTTCTTATTGTCATCGATACATGACATATTTCACGCTCTTTGCATCATTTCTCATGCCTAGGGCATGGAAAAAAGTTATAAATCCCCATCGGGATTGGTTTTTCACCATTGTTACTGTTATCCCCTATCCTAGGGATAACTAAGGAGATTATGTCTCGAGGCCCACAAGTCCTATACATGGAGTATTGAGATCCATATGACTTGAGTTTGGCCTCGGAGGGCCCATCGTTTCTTCAGTGCATCCTGTATATCAACAAATGCAACATGCATCCCATTGGCCTGGTCTTGAAGTAGTAGTGGGTCTTTCTCCATGAGGTAATGAGTCTAGGTATCATGGTATCTGTCACTCAGATTTTCAAAGCATTTGAATATGTTTCATTGAACTCTCCTTCATTTCATAATGTTTTCTTGGAAATTATGCTCTTTAACTTGTTCATACCTGGGTGGGCGTGAATGAATTCCCTAGTAAGTTGGTTCCCTTTAGGATGAGTTTCCACTGGGTGGATCTATGAAATTTCATTTCCCATTCCTTCCATACTTACCATTTTTCATCATTATCCCTCTCATCTTCCCCTACCTTGGTTCGAGCAGTGTTTTTTCCACACTAGTAAGGGTTGTACCTTGCCTTGTGGGAATAAGGGGCTAAAGGCCCATAGGGTAAAATTAGTTGTAAAAAGTTAAAATTCAAAATAAAACCTTTGAGATGATTCACCCAGGGATTCCCTAGAAAACACTAAAATACTTCTCACTAAGAAAAGGGGACCCGTAAGATAAAATAAAACTCTAGGTCTAGTTGGTGGATGGGAGGTCTCATCATGAGCCGACCTATTAGCTCCATGGGCATGTAGCGGTATGACACTACCATATATCTATTCACCAAACAAGAGTAGTGGCTCTTGGTGGCATATCCAAGAAAAAGGGGGTCTCATCACGAGCCAAGCTTCTCATTTCTTTGAATTTCTTGTGGGTAACACTGTCATCACTTGTCACCATGCCAAGACAATGTCCTCCAACTATTCTCTTGAAAATAAAAAGAAATAATAAAAATAATAAAAGGCATTGAATGGGATAGGAAACAATGACATCCATGACAAGGTGCCACTTTCCCTCTACAAAGGCACCCACAGGTGAGACCTACATTTCCCTGTTATCACTACACCCTTTGCCCAAACATTCCCCCTGCACCATTTCATACACTTACATGACCTATATTGGTCTTCAAGTGGGAAACACTCCAAACTTGAGGAGTATTATCCCAATAGAACATCCTAAAACCCTCTCCAAACTTGACTTGTTAAACTACATAACATCTTTGAGAATTTGTTTGGGTAAAGGGGGGTTTGATGCACATGTTTGGGTAATTTGATTATTGGATGTGATTGACATTTCTATGATCCCTATGACTTTTGAGCCCATGGAGGGCATACTTTTTATTTCTGCAAGACCATTCTCGATGGACATGTACATATGGGGATCTGATTAGCGTGGACCTCCATGGGGCTGAAAGCCCAGCAAATGGATATTGTGACCCCAACCAGGGGTAGAGAGACGCCTAAGGATTGAACCAAGAAGGAAGAAGGGTGTTTCCCCTGAGACACTCTAGAAGGCGTAAGTCCAGGGGGGGTATTTCTCTTCCACCATGACATTGGCCCTTAATGTCCCCTGACGTCATCATGTTGACCCTTGACGTCATCTAGTTAGGGTTTGGGATTTGTGAGGATGGTTTGGTGCTAGTTGGCACATGTGGCAGCATTTGAGGCCTCTAGAGGCCAAGAATTTTACATTTGAGGCCTAATGTTCCATGTTGGGGTTCTAACATCACCCTATAAGGGCATGTCATCTCCAAAAGTGAATTTAGGGTTTTAATTATTGAATTTATGTAAAAACTAGATTTTTGATGTAATTTGGCCATGTCGGCCTTTTATGACATAAAAAATAATTAAAGGTCATTGATATTCTATAAATAAGAGATAAAACTCTCAAGTGTTTTCATCATTGACTCATCACACAAGTGGCGGTCTGAAATTTTTCCTTCTTTAAGGTTTATTGGCTGAAATATATTGGTGCACACTTCTTGGAGGAGGCATTTCTTGGTGTATTTTGAAAATTTTCATTTGGAGGATCTTCAACTAGGGTTATTGCTTGATTATTGTTGGTGAAGTAAGTGGAAAATATGAATTTCTTTATTTTGAATGAATTCTTATGGTTATTTTATTCGTTTCATGTCTAAGATTATGAAATTGCTTCTTTGAAAGCCTAGGAGAAAGACATATATTACTATATTTTTCTCTATAGTCTTCCACTTGTTAAAATTTATTGAAAGGCACCTATATTGAAGTAGATACTAGATACTTACCATTGTATCACTGTAGTAACTATACTTCTTCTCCCATTTCATATTTTATTACAATTTGTTCAAGGAAAGGAGAAATTGCTAGGGCCTAACCTTTGTTACTTTATAGCAATTATCTCTAGGAATTGGATTTTTGAGGGACACCAAAACCTCTCTCATCCTTTCCATCCCTTTAACATAACATTATCATTCTTATTTTTACTCTAATATTTTTTGTTGCCATTATTGACTCCATTATCCTAGAAAGGCACTAGTCTACCACCTACAAGTGTTGATTGATCAAACAAACACTCAAACCTTTATCCTTGAAGCTTTTACTTACAAGTGTTGATTGATCAAACAAACACTCAAACCTTTATCCTTGAAGCTTTTACTAACATTTGATAACCCTAAAATATACTAACCCCTTAGCTAAATTTTTGTTGTATCAAAACATTTCCATAACCATACAAACATACATTGATTGGATACATTTTCCTACATAACTTTCACTTAACTCATTCAAAACTCAATTGTGATAATTACTTGTCAATGTGCTAGGTAAGTGTTAACTTTGTATGGTCTTGCACTTTTGACCATTAGAATTTATTGTTATTGAAAAATATTGCTACAAGCATATAATTGCAGAAAATTCTCGGAAAAAGTGACCTATTTTTCTAGCTAGACATTGCCAAAATTGCTTGTGACAAGCTTTTATCATTCATCTAGGTTAAAGTTATTTCATCTTGTTGTTTTCAAGAACTTTCAAGGAATAATTCTTGTGGTTGTTATAAAATATTAATTGCTGTTATAAAATGTTGTATTTCTGCAAATTCATATCAACAAGCTTACTTTTTGAAGGTTCGTTGTCTTATGAAGCACTAAAAATGATTTTGGTACTTGGAAAGTGCCCCTTTTTGGCCTTGTTGTCTTGTTTTGGGAAGGTACACAATATTATATATTTGCTTCATCTCTATAAGACATAAAGAAACCTTTGATTTGAGTGACCTGTGAGAGGGAAAGGATTTCCTTTTGATTACTTTCCTTAGCCTTCTCAAACCCCCTAGGTCACAGGGTATGTCTCCCCTAGGGTAGTTTTAACATAATCCTAAATAGAAAGGGATCTCCTATTAAGGTGATAGTGATAGGATATTCCCAGTTACGCCAATCGACTTACCTTGGGATTTTGGGAAAGTACAAATTGTGTGATAACATTTTGGCACCATTGTCGGGGAACACTAAGTCAATATTCCTCGAGACGACAAGTTTTGGTAAGACTTTTCTCAAAAGCCTTGTTTTAACAAGAGCTTACCTAGAGACTCTTTTGAGGGTGATTCCCTCATCCCTTTGATAATCCTTAAGAGGTTATCTAGAGACTCCACTAACCTTTTCCAAGGTGCCACCTTACTCTCAATTTTGTGATATTTCCAAGTTATGGGATCATGGCACCCTGGGGAAAAGTGTATCCGACTATTGATTTCAAAATTTTTCAAGGATACTAGCATTACTTTGATGAAAAATGGTTAAAAAACTCTCCAAGATTCGGAGGCCTCCCAATTACTCACATTGTAGAGTTCTTGAAGTATATAAGCGATATAGAATGGGAAGGGGAGGATGTTTTGGTAAAAAATTGCATACTTTCTTTGCCATATTTTTTTCAAGATTGGTTTAAGGGTTGTTGTGAAGATAGAGGTATATCATCTTTCATAGACCTCATCAGTAGGTTTATTGAATTTGTCAAATAACAATGCCAGACATATGAATATGCCCTTCAAAATATCACAATATCTTTGGAGAACAAAGGATTCACCAATGAAATTGTGGAAGTGTTGAAATGGATAATTGACACTGAGAGGGGGGAGGGGGGTGAATCAGTGTCATAAAAATTTGGAAAATTTTCCACTTTTCATAAATTAACTGAACATATATTTATTTAATTTTCTCAACCAATATATAAAAGAATAAATATTTTATTTATTTAAATAAATTGAATGAATACACAAGATCAATATTTGAATATCTTCAACTTCAAGAAATTATGAGAGACCCGACTCTTTGTTACAAGACCCATCTTGTAGTTCTCAGATCCAACTGAGAAATGAGGAATTCAACCCTCATAACAAATCCCCACTTGTTGATCTCATATCCAACTAAGATGTGAGGAATCCAATGGTCATACAAGACTCGTATTGTAAACAGGCACCAACCTGATAGAATGAACGTTCATTCAATCCATTATATATAAATATATATACTTCAAAAAATTCAGCTACCCAAACATTCCCCTACACCATTTCATACACTTACATGACCTAGATCGGTGTTCATCTAGGAAACACCCAAAACTTAAGGAGGATTATCCCAATAGGACATCGTGAGACCCTCTCCAAACCCGGCTTGTTACACTACATAACGTCTTTGAGCATTTGTCTGGGTAAAGGGGGGTTTGATGAACATGTTTGGTAATTTGATTATTGGATTTGATTGACATTGCTATGATCCCTATGAATTATGATCCCATGGAGGTCATACTTGTTTTTTTTGCAGGACCATGCCCGGTGGACATGTACATATGGGGATATGATTAGCTCAGACCTCCATGGGACTAAAAGCCCACCAGATGGATGTTGTAACCCCAACCAGGGGAAACGAGACACCAAAGGATGGCACTAGGAAAGAAGAACGATGTTTCCCCTGAGACACTTTGGTAGGCCTAGACCCAGGGGGGTCTTTCCCTTCCACCATGACATTGTCCCTTGAAGGCCCCTGACATCATCCCGTTAGGGTTTGGAATGAGGACGGTTTGGTGCTAGTTGGAATGTGTGGCAGATTTTAAGGCCTTTTGAGGCCTAACATTTCACATTTGAGGCCTAACGTTCCATGATGAGGGCCTAACATCACCCTAGATGGGCATGAAATCATCCCTAAATTGAAATTAGGGTTTTAATTGTTAATTTTATGTAAAAAACTGGATTTTTGATGTAAACTCGCCATGTCATCCTTTTATGACCTAAAAGACAATTAAAGGTCATCGTCATTGTATAAATAAGATATTAAACTCTTGTATTTTTTCATGATTGATTCATCACTCAAGTGTAGGTCTGAAATTCATCCTTCCTTAAGTGCTATTGGCTAAAACTAGTGGTGCACACTTCTTGAAGGAGACAATTTTTGGTGTATTTTGGCTATTTTCATGTGGAGGATCTTCAACTAGGGTGATTTTCTTGATTATTCTTGGTGAATTAAGTGGAAAATATGCATTTATTTATTACGAATGAATGCTTATCGTTATTTTTACTTCTTTCATGTCTAATATTATGGAATTGTTTGCTTGAAACCCTAGGGGAAAGACATATGTTATTATATTTTTTCCTATAATCTTCCATGTGCTAAAATTTCTTGAAATACACCTAAATTGAAGTAGATACTGGAGCCCTACCATTGTATCACTCTAGTAACCCTACTTCTATTGCCCAATTGCATATTTTTACAATTTGTTCAAGGAAAGAGAAAATCACCAGGGCCTAACCCTTGTTACTTTCTAGAAATTTCCTTATCATATCATATGATTTTTAACATATCATTATCATTGCTATATTTCCTTTAAGATTTTGTTCTGCAATTGGTGACTCCATTTACCCTAGAAAGGCACTAGACTACCTTCTACAAGTGGTGATTGAACAAACAAACACGTATACTCTTATCCTTGAACCCTTTACTAGGATTCTCTAACCCTAAATTAGAGTAACACCTAAGATAACTTTCTTATGTATAAAAACATTGCTACATCCATACAAACATACATTAATTTGACACATTTACCTACATAATTTGTACTAGAATCATTCATAAAAACAAATTGTGATAATTGCTAGTGAATCTACTAGGTAAGTGCTAGTTTTGTATCTAGTTTTCTTGCACTTTTGACTAGTTAAATTTGCTTATGTTACAAAATATTTCTACAGCCATCTAATTGCAGCAAATTCTCTACAAAAGTGACATTAAGAGCTAGTTAAACATTGCCAATTTTGCTTGTGACAATTGACTATCAATTTGCCTAGTCAAAGTCACTTTTTATTGTCCTTTTCAAGAAATTTCAAGGCGTGAATCTTGTGGTTGTTATAAAACATTAATTTTTGTTATAAACAGTTGCATTGCTACAAATTCATATCAGCTAGCTTAATTTGTGATTTTTTTTTTGTCTTATAAAGTACTAACAATCATTTGGTACTTGGAAAGTGCCTCGTTTGCCTTGTTGTCTTGTTTTGGGAAGGTACACAATATTATCCATTTGCTTCATCCTTTAAGACATAAAAAAACATTTGATTTGAGTGATATGTGAGAGGGGAAGTATTTACTTGTGATTACTTGCCTTAGCCTTCTCAACCCCCCCAGGTCACCGGGGACATCTCCCCTGGGGTAGTCTTGACATAATCCTAAATAGAAAGGGATCTCCTATTAAGGTGATAGTAATAGGTTATTCCCAGTTACGCCAATTTTGTATCCACTTGCCTTGGGATTTTGGGCTAGTACAAATTGTGCGATAACATTTTGGCGCCGTTGTCGGGGAACACTGAGTCAATATCCATCAAGACAACACTTTTTCATTAAGCCTTTACTTCACAAATCTTACTTGGCGACTCCACTGAGGGTGATTCCCTCTTTCCTCTTTGATGATCCCTAAAAGGATTATTTGTTGACTCCATTGATGACAAAGCCAACTGTGGCTTCTCAATGGGACCTGGGAAATTTCAAACCCTTAGATATGAGTAAAATTATGGGTTACCCACGATAAATGTCCATGAGGTATGTAAAATGGATCCCTAGATTCAATGGTAGTGATGGGATTATATCCAACAACCACATGGATAATTTTTGGGATTTCTTTCAACTCCACCCTATCAGTGATGATGCTGAGGATTTGGCAATGAAACTTTTCTCTACCACTCGTCATGGAAACGCTAGGAAATGGTATGACGATCTACCTGATGCTAGCATCACATATATGGACCAGTTAGAAGAAACCTTTCTCAAAAAATGGGCTATTAAATTACGAGACATACAAATGCTAATAAAAATACTCGAGTATGTGAAAAAAACTAAGAATGAGAGTATCCAGGAATTCCATACCAGGTTCAAAAATTTGCTATGGTAAATTCCTAGAAGCCATCGTCCTGAAGACAAATACCTTGCTTACCTCTATACCAATGTAATCTTAGTGCATTTAGGGTTTCTCCTTGGTAAAAAGGGGCCAAAATAAATCCATGAAAATTATCACATGGCTATAGAAATCAAGGCAAACATCTCCTTGTTCAAGGAAGGACACCTCTTTACCCCAAATACTCTTAGTTTGGAGAGATTAGTTTCCCTTGATACCTTTACTGGTAATTTCCAAGAAACAAGGGAAAAGGACATTGATCAACAAGGGGTTGAGGAAAAAGGCCTTAATGAGGGTTTCAAATCCCATGAGGAAGAGAAATAAATTACTCATGCTTCTACCAAGGATAATGGAGACATGGTTGAAGAGTGAGATCCTGAAGATATCAAACACGACGATGAAGTATTGATGTCTGTTTCTCCCTCTAATGAAGCTATTCAAGAGCTTATTCCTCCTGCACAAGAATAAGAGGATGTGGTTAGTCACTTTCCTTTTCAATTTTTTGATGATACCTTGTTCTATGATTCAGAAGGGGAAGAAGAAAGGGAATCTTTAGACAAGACATATCCTCCTTATTATGAAGTTGAATATGTATAGACAAATCACGAGGACAAAAAAATGATGCATGCTCTTCCATTTAATGAAGTTATCCAAATCCTTGAAGCTCTTGCACAAGAAGAAGAAAATAAGGTAAGTTATTTTACTTTCCAAGAGTCTGATGATGCTTTATTTTATGATTTGGAAAGTGAAGAATTGTTAGAGGATCCCTTGGATGTTTTAATCCCTTCATGTTATGATGAAGGTGATGACTCTGTTGATAATATTGATGAATTCATACATGTCGAAAAGCGTAAATGGGATGTGATTGGATATAATGGGGATCCCATTTAGGACATTGAGGGTCATTTCCAAAAGTTTCCTTTACAACTATCATATGAGGTTACTAATTTTGACATTTGGAAACAAGGAGATGATATGATTACAATTTTGTTTTAGACACCAAAGGATGACCTGGTGCTATATGCTCCTAATGATTTTCGGTCATACCTTGAGGATTTTGATAAATATTCCTTCGAGCAATTGGATTTATTCCATGAAGAAGATTATCAACCACCATTGTGCTGAGATATTGATAAAGGTGAGGACATTGCTTTCCCATAGAAGGATCCTTGTGACAATATCTTCCAGCTCCCTTCGATAATTTTATCTTGCTATGTCACTAAAGGTGTAGTTGGGAAGCATGTCCTTTGTCTTAAGTTTTATTTGAGGAAAAGATTACTTTTAGAATTCAAGAGTAGATTGAATACCTCAAGATGAACTTTTTTTTCTCAATCTTTCAACCTTCCCCTAAAAAATTGTCAGTCATCCTCTAGGTTCTTGCTAGCCCTTTCCCAGACCTCAGATTGTGAATACGTCCAAGGTAGCCAACCTTCAGACCCTTTGAGTCAGTCTATTGAACCTTTGATTTTTCATGATACCTTTCTGAGATGGATTGAACACTTTCTTGAGATTCTGACTTGGCACCATTTTGTCCCTCCCACCCACCTCCATGAGTTAGACTTTATGATTTCCGATGATACAATACATTTTCTGACTCATGTTATTTTTGTGCTTGAATTATCATTGTTTTGGTTTAGGATGAAGCACAAAGGCAGGTATTATGAGATATTGTTAGGATGGTTTCACCGGTTATTTGACTACACCTAACATTCAATCAACAGGTAAGTACATGTAAGTTAGGTAGGCATTTTCATTCATTGTATATACCATCTACATATCATGATAGAGTAGTAAAGTTGTAGTTTCATTTGTATATATATTATTTCTTACTTTTTATTCCATTGTATCATATATGAGCGGGGGGTGATATCACCACCCCAAAGGATGACTAATTCTTTTTGTTGAGATCTAGCAAATTATAGGTCATGCCAGAGATGCTGACGTTCTTATGCGCTCTACAGTGAGCACATGCCTCCGAGTTGGAGCCAGATGTTATCCCCTATCCTAGGGATAAATAAGGAGATTATGTATCGAGGCACATAGGTCCTAGACATGGAGTACCGAGAGCCATATGACTTGAGTTTGGCTCCGAAGAGCCCATCTTTTCTTCAATGCACCTTATCTATCAACAACTACAACATCCATCCCACCGTCCTATTCTTGAGTTAGTAGTGGGTCTTTCTCCATGAGGTAATGAGTATGGGTATCATGGTTTGTGTCACTCTAATTTTCAAAGTATTTGAATATGTTGCACTAATCTCTCCTTCATTTCATAACTTTTTCTTGGAAATTATGCTTTTTAACTTGTTCATACTTGGGGGTGACATAGTTCCCTAATAAGATGGTTCCCTTAGGGATGATTTTCCACTAGGTGGATCTATGAAAGGTCATCGTCCATTCCTTCCATACTTACCACTTTTCGTCATTGTCCCTCTCATATTCCCCTACCTTGGTTTGAGCATTGGGTTTGCCACACCAATAAGGGTTGTACCTTGCCTTATGGGAAGAAGGGGATAAAAGACCAAAGGGTAAAAGTAGATGGAAAAAGTTAAAATTAAAAATGAAACCTTGAGATGCTTCACCCAGGGATTCCTGAGAAAGAAATAAAAGGCTTCTTAGTAAGATAAGGGGACCCGTAAGATAAAGTAAAACTCAAGGTCTAGTTGGTGGATAGGAGGTATCATCACGAGCTGACCTATTAGGTCCATGGTCATGTAGAGATATGACACTACCATCTATCTGGTCACCAAACCAGGGTATTGGCTCTTGGTGGCATAGCCAAGAGAAAGGGGCTCTCATCACGAGACAAACTTCTCATTTCCGTGAAGTGCTTGTGGGTAATGTTGTCACCACTGGTCACCACGCCAGGACAATGTCCCTCAACTATTCTCTTGAAAAGAAAAATAAATAAGACAAAGAATAAAATGAATTTAATGGGATAGGAAACAATGACATCCATGACAAGGTTGAACTCGCCCTCTATAGAGGCACCTACAAGAAATACCTACATTTCCATGTTATAATTACACCCCTTGCCCAAACATTCCCCTACACCATTTCATACACTTACATGACCTAGATAGATTTTCACCTAGGAAAACCCCCAAACCTAAGGATGCTTATCCCAATAAGACATCGTGAGACCCTCTCCAAACCTAGCTTGTTAGAACTCATAACGTCTTTGAGCATTTGTCTAGGTAAAGGGGGGTTTGATGCACATGTTTGGGTAATTTGATTATTGCATGTGATTGAAATTGCTATGATCCGTGTGACTTATGAGCCCATGGAGGGAGTACTTGTTATTGTTGCAGGACCATGCCTAGTGGATAGATACATATGGGTATATTACTAGATCGGACCTCCATGGGGATAAAATCCTTCCAACTGGATGTTGTGACCCCAACCAGGGGCAGAGAGACACCAAAGGATGGTACTAGGAAAGAATAAGGGTGTTTCCCCCGAGACACTCTGTCAGGCCTAGATACAAGGGGGTCTTTCCCTTCCACCATGACATTGTCCCTTGAAGGCCCATGACATCATCATATTGACCCTTGACGTCATCCATTTAGGGTTTGGCATGAGGATGGTTTGGTGCTAGTTGGAATGTGTGGCAGATTTTGAGGCCTTTTGAGGCATATCATTTCACATTTGAGGCCTAGCATTCCATGACGAGGGCCTAATGTCATCCTAGAGGGGCATGGTGTCATCCCTAAATTGAAATTAGGGTTTCAATTGTTAATTTTATGTAAAAAAACAGATTTTTGATGTAAACTGGCCATGTTAGCCTTTTATGACCTAAAAGACAATTAAAGGTCATTTTCATTGTATAAATAAGATATAAAACTCTTGTATTTTTTCATGATTCATTCATCACTCAAGTTTAGGTCTGAAATTCGGCCTTCCTTAAATGTTCTTGGTAGAAACTACTAGTGCACACTTCTTGAAAGAGGCAATTTTTGGTATATTTTGGCTATTTTCATGTGGAGGATCTTCAACTAGGGTGATTTGCTTGATTATT
>CBVK0100741403.1:0-19060 GCA_900067695.1 Picea abies
ATGGTGCTAGTTTCATCTAATTTTGAGAAATTTTATTTTTAGGCCTTCCTGGATCCATTTTGGATCATGCCTCCCCACTAAGACCTTTTGGTCCTCCAAAAGGGTATTAACCAGTCATCAAGTGCAGGATAGGCCACCCCACTTGTCATTTGTCTTTAAACTTTGTCTTGTGCACGTGTCGCATCATAATCAATTGCATAATAATCATGACAAATGAAATCATATTGTTAGCCACTTGAACTCGTTCACATGTTACTGAAGCCACTACCATTCATGTTGAAAACATTAGCAGCGATAACATCATAAATATGACTAAAACTGAACCAATATGTTTTTGTGCTTGCACAACATTAGCTTATCTTGAAGCAAAGTATGATTTAATTTCCATTCTACAACCATCTCATGTTCATGCTTAAGATAAACTGCTTTACTTGGCACAATTACAGGTGTGTTGCTTGCATAAGATGCCTTCCTTAATTGTTCCATTGTTTGAAGAGATTGATTTGATTTTAAGTGATGAGCGTGTACAACATATTCATTGCCTTCTTTAGTCAAGTGATATTGATTATGTTCCATATAGAAGATTGCTTTGCGATCATATAAATAAGGGTTTCCTAGGACCATTCCACATTCATTTAGTGGCACCACATCACACGTTACCTCATCCACAAAATTTGATGAAATTGCAAACCTTAAAGTGCATTTCTTTGGTATGTGCAATTTATGATTGTTTCTTATCCATTTGAGTAAGGTTTACGATGTAAATTATTTATCAATCCCAATTTCTTAACCACTTCCTCTGAAATTAAGTTAGATTGAGATCCATTATCTATCAATGTATCGATCTTAGTATGTTTCATTATGACCCTTAGATGAAACAACTTACTTCTTGAATCAGAACCATCACCAATTTTACCTGTCAAACTAACTGTTGTGATCTTAGTATCATCACTTGAATCATACCCCAAGTATGTTGGTCGTGTTGCTTTTGCAATTGTTTTCCTCTCTTTCCTCTCTTTGAACCACTTTGATCTCTTCTCTGGATGAAATTTTCAGCAATGGTCATCATCATGCCCTTCTTTCTTGCAATGCTTGCAAGAGAGCTTCTCTTCCTTCACTGTTGTTGAATTTTCTTTCTTTCCATTCCCCTTTCTTTTGTCCTATTTCCTTGAAGACGATTCCCCTGAATCACCAACTCTTATTTTCCCTGCTTCAATATATGTTTCTTGAACATAAACCTCATCAAGATTAGTAGGCCCAAACATAAATACAATGTTACAAATATGTGCAGGTAAACCTCCTATATACTTCATAGGAGTTTCTTGTGTATGTAATGGAATATTTAACATTAATTCCATCTTACAAAATTCATCCATGTATTCTTGCATCGTTTGTTCTTTTCTTAGTTTAAGACTTTTCCATTCAATTAAAGTTTTTTCCTTATAACCCGAAGGACAAAACTTCTTTCTAAATGCAAAAACAAAATCTTTCCATGATGTAAATACATTACCAACTTGTTTCGTACCATGTTTCAACTTACTCTTCCACCAAATGAGTGTTGTGCTTGCAAGATGAAGCGATGCCAATTTGAATTGGGTTGCCTCATCTTTGATTTGTTGCACACTACAACTAACTTCCATCTCTCTGACCCAGTTATCAATCCTCTTAGCATTTAATTCACCATCATACATGGGCAATTCGAATTTCACATCAAGATTAAGTAATGGCATATCATGTTTATGTTTATGGGAATGTTTTCTTGTGGTAGAAGTTGCACTTGTACTTGAAGAAGAAGATGATGGATATGAAGGTGGTGAAGGAGGTGAAGGAAGAGGTTTAGGAGGATCATATCCTTCTTCACTTTTTTCTTGTTTTGAATAATCCCCTTGGAAAGGCCTCTTATGTTCCAAGTAATGATCATGTAAGACCTTTACCATCTCAGACATGGCGAAAAAATTCTTTTGAAACTTTATCTCGTGCTGTGACATTCTTTCTTCATATGCCATCTTCTCACTTTGAGAAGTCCCCTTTCTTGATCCAATCTCTGGATGTCCTTCTACAAGCTCGCCTTCATGACGACTTAGATTTTCCCTGGTAATCATGCAAACTCAAACAACCAATTGTCAACCTGATCTAATACAACTTGATCCAAAAATGATCTTTTAAAAACTTGGTTGAGTTTTAAGCATGTGTTAAATTACCACTTAGGAATTAAGAAAAGAAGAAGATATTAATGAAAAAATATTGCATCCATCATAAATAATGCATATCAGAAAGTAAACCTAAGGAACAACAAACCATAACAACAAGTTTGATAATGGAGTTCGTCAAGGTTGTCTACGTCTCCGGGCCTTTGTCTCAGTGGGGGAGGCTTTCTTATTAATATTCAATGCTTCAAAATTACATAAAAAAAAATGCATCAAAAGGATTACAAACTCATATTTTTGTGTTTTTCTCGACCTCAAGAATCCAACACAACTGAAGGAACTGAAAAAGGATGAGCGTAGCTCCCGGAATTGGCCTCCAAAGTTCTTTTCCTCAATGGCTTCCCTGCATAAAAATGGCTTAGGTTTTCAAAAAAATCATCATTTTTCTATATCTGAACTTCTTCATACTATAAAAAAACCTATGATTCTTATAGATTTGGATTTTGGGTTCATCTCCCAACTTCCCCCCAAGATCTGGCCTCAAAAAGGGCTCTAGATCCCCCAAAAATGGGAAAAATCCAATATAACTAGGCTGAATAATGCAAAAAAATACAAAAACCAAAGTACAAAACCCAAAAATGGCACAGATGCACGATAGTTCCTGATCATATGGGAATGCCCCATGTGGCCATGCACTTAAGTGCTGGCACCCTAAATCTCCCCCCCCTGAATCTTGGTCGCGTGGTGAGTGCCATGTGGTTGAGCGTTGCCCCCCATCGACCAGGCCTATTCCCAAAACCGCGCCAACCATCAACCTAAATACAAATTCAGCCACATGGTTAAACAAGCCCCATGGTAGGCCGGTTGGTCCGTCGTTTGTTGCGAAATATTAAGTTGGAGGATAGGTCGAAGGTAACAAATGTCTAGCCTAGCCAACATTGGCTAAATCAGGGGTGCCACGTGGAACCCTGTGATTGGGCCATGTGTCACATCTGGAATGGCCCATACAATCCAGTCAGCACATAGTCATCTTCCCAGTCATCATGCATAGTCAGCTACCATGTCACCTGCCATGTCAACATCCATACTACCACATCACCTTGCCATGTCAGCATCTGTACTGCCACATGTCATCTGTACTACCACGTGTCGGGCCATGTTTGGGCCACATCAGCATTCCATATAGCCACATGTCGCATCCGTATAGTGCCACATGTTTTGTTCGTACAATTCCATGTGTCACTTTTTTATTGGTCTACATTAGCCCCTGAAAATGCCAAAAATGAGTGACACATGTCACCTCCTCATGTTTGCATTTGTCCCATCTGACATCATAATGACATCATGCTAATGTACTATTGATGTCAATAGTACATCTTGTTGACTGTTGACTTGGACCAATTGACTTTTTTCCTGTTCAAAAAAAAATACATGGTCGAAATTGCTGCAACAATCCCGACGCAATGGCACTAGTTTCGTTTGATTCCGAGAACTTTTATTTTTAGGCCTTCCTAAGTCCATTTTGGATCAGTTGTGCATCATGAGGGTATATGGTTGATGAGATTTTTGTTACCTCATATGATTTTGAAAATTTATTCTGAGATGAGGACTGATTTTGAAAATTATTTTTGTGCAACCTCACCAACACATAAGGGGACACTCCTAAGGATCTGCCTGATGAAAATCAAACTCTAGCATCTAAATAATGAGGCCATTTCAAAACTATTTTATAGTATCTTAAAGATTATAGAGGATGTTGCATTACATGATCCTACAATCATTGGTGAATGGACAAGAGTAGTAGGTAGCTACCAATATCTATTAAAATGATGATACCTTGAAGAGAATAGAAAAGGCCTTTAATGAGTTTAGAATATTTCCTTTAACCACCCTAAAACATTAAAAAGAGAAAACATGTGTTTTTTGTTTTGCAAATTTGGAATTTACTGCTGAAATAATGAGAAATCAGATTTGCCTCAAGTCTAAGAGAGTTTTCCAATTCATTAACATTTGCTAGACTTAGTTTTGTTAGGGTTTCTCCCATTTTGTTTGAGGAGAGCTTCCCTTAAGAAAGTGAAAGAGATATCAAGATGATAGTGGGTATCCTTTTTATATTTACTCGTATGGTTTCACATGTGGCTAGGGAGGTAAAATTTTGGTGTCATTTCCAAGGGTAAAGTCCATTTCCCAAGTCTTGAAAAGAAGAGGAAAACATAAATATGATAGAAACAAGGGAGGTAGATAGGGATGTTATTGAAACATTATTAGAATTGGGGATATCATCCCACATAAACCCCCATCTTATTGAAAAATATAGAACAATAGAAAATAAAACGATTAAAAGAAAGAAACCAAGGAGTAGAACAATATCCCAAGTAGCCAAATAAGTAAGGACTCCTCCACTGATTCCTACACCAAGGTTGGAGAGACCCGAGAGACTACTAGTATCGAAATTACTAAGACAATTATGCATGACTTATAGATCATATTGAGGAAGCAATAGTGTAAATCATAAAGTGGATAACTATTGCAGAGTCTAATAGATAAACATCAATTTCCCTAGTACAACATGAGCAAGTAATTAATACTTTGCAAGAAAAATCTCAAATTTGAAAAATACAACATATGGATACCATCAAGCAATTGGAGAATACAAATTTAACTTTGAGGACAAAACTAGAGAGGTAGTAAGAGTTGATTGAAACTAAGGTTGTTGTAATCTTGGAGAGCTCCATTTCTAGGGATACAAAAGTTGTAAAAGAGATGTTGTCATGTATACATCCTACTATAACTTAATGATCCAGGGTGATATCAGTGGCCACCCACCTATTCCAACTGGCTCAAAACAGTTTGTTGGCAATTTACGATTTTTAGCAGTCTCAGGCTTCCGGGTCCATTTTGAGGGCCTAAACGACGTCTTTTCATGATTGGGGACCTCAATCATAGCCAAAGGCTTTCATTGAGCCCCCAAAATAAAGCTCTTTGTTGATAAATTTCCAACGAGCTATTGTGCACCCCAAATGAAGATTGTATGCCAAAGTTATGCCCTCAGGAAGTTTATACACCAAACTAACCAAAACGAGGTCCACAAAATTGTTGGCTTTTCATATTTCCGGATTAGGATTTTGGATTTTATTTATGTTAAAAGGGCCTTTGGAGCCTAATTGTAACAATCATTCTTTTGTGAATGATCATAGCCATCACATATCTTCTTAGAGATAAGCTACCACCATTCTAGCAAGTCTTTCACTCTGTATTTCTACAATTTTGTACATTTCGCTCATTAATAGAAATAGTGTATTATTGTATCTCTGTGTTTATGGTTATATATGTGTGTGTGTGTGTGTGTGTGTGTGTGTGTGTGTGTGTGTGTGTTATATTATTGGGTATCTAATATATCTTTGTACATTTCTTTATTATATCTTCGTTCTCATTTCGTGCTCAAAATAATTTGGATCAGTGGTATCAGAACATGCTACTCTTGATCATTTTTTCATTGCATGTCCCCAACGAGGTCCGAGTATAGAAAGTTGGGTCTCGAGCTTGTCTCTCTTGAGGAAAATCTCTCTCGTTACCCAAGAAACCCTCCATGGTGGAAGAAGAGAAAAATTATGGAGCATAATATTCTATTAATCTTTTGCTTGAGCAAGCTCTCACGCGACATAGGGACGAAATGATGGAGAATTTTTCCCACATCCTTCAACGCCTGTTGATAAAAATAGGTGTGTCTTCATCAAGTGGCCACTTTGGAGGCATCTCGTCTTTCAAGGTACAAGTTAATTTTGATATTCCTGTATTTGAAGGACAGATAGATGCGGATGCTCTAGAAAAATGGTTAAATATGCTAGAAGGTTATTTCTTTGTTCACAATTTCTTCGACAGGGAAAAGATCACCTTCACACTCCTTAAGAATCTCCCCCATGTCAAACATTGGTGTGAAACTTACTCGGAGAAAATTTCCATAGAGGATTCTGGAATATATGGGCTCGAGCCCACTTGGGATTTTTTTGTGGATGTGGTCAAGGAACAATATTACCCTGTTGGTAACAGTGACGACCAGTACATGAGGTGGACCACATTGTGGCAAGAGAGGGGAAAAACAGTGTTGGAGTTCACAAATACTTTCCATACCTTGCGCACCAAGATGGGTATCAAAGACTCTGAGTGGCATCTGGTTCTGAAATACTGCGGGGCTCTGCATGGGTACATCCAAACCGAAATGGATTTCCTAGACATCTCATCATTGGGAGATGCCTATTGATAAGTTTTCAAAATTGAGCATAAATTTAGGCACCAGAACAAACGAGATTTTGGGTCTGCAAATCCACAACAAGCAAAGTGTGATAAATATGGCCCAAACAAACAACCTTCTGAAATATAGTCCAAACCATAGGAAAATAAGGGCCATTGAAAGACTAAGTAGGAAACTGGAAAGTGGTGTGATTTCCACAAAATCCCCTAGCACAACACAAATGAATGTCACTCTAAAATATCAGCAATGGTCAAGATCAAAGAAAAGGGTTTGAACCCTGATTCAAAATTTGATTCAGAAAATAATGGGAGAAGACAGATCATCAATGCAGACCCCACTGCAATTGTCATGGATGCAACAATTCAACTAGAAGAACCAATAGATCTTGAAGAGGGGGAGCGTCTTTTTCATTCACGGATGTGGGTGAAGGGGACCCCACCGCATTTTATTGTTGATAGCGGAATCTAGAAGAACCTCATCTTAGCAGAGGTATTCAAGTAGTTTGGATAGTCGACAACACCACACCTACAACTATACAACATTAGGTGGCATTTCCAGGGACGAGATCTTTGAGTCAGCCAATAGTTATGATTGGCATACGACATCCATCCCTTCAAAGGTGAGGTATTATGTGATGTTGCCTCAGTGGATGTGTGTGATGTTCTTTTGGGCCAACCATATATGTGGAAGGGCCATTCTATTTATGAGTCTCGACCCTGTAGTGTCATTGTTACTCTGGGGGCTCATATCTATAGGATACCAGAGGTATTTCCAGCTACTATCCCACCTAAACAGTGCCGCAAGGTAGTATCTCATACTACAAAATTAATCTTCTTCACAATCTGTTCAAAAGCTAAATAGAAGGACAGTGCAACAACTACAACCTCGATCCAAGCACCTTTTATCCAGCAGAATAAGGTCGACAATATTGAAGCAAAGAACAAATATTCCTTCTACATACAATCATATCATCAGTTTCTCGACAACCTCCCACAACCAAGCGGCACAACTTCTCCAGCAAGGCAAGCAGCTCACCAAGGTTCAGATTCAACAAACGACTCCCCATCTCCCCTGATAATTCAACACAATGGATACCATTGATTCCTAAGGAGGTAGGATATATCTAGGTGGATATCAGTGTCCACCTACCTATTTCAACTGGCTCAAAACAATTTGTTGGAAATTTACTATTTTTAGCAATCCCAAACTTTTGGGGCCATTTTGAGGGCATAAACGATGTATTTTCATGATCAGGCATGTCAATGATAGCCTTGGGATTTAATTTGTCCCCTAAAATGAATCTCCTTGTTGGTACCTTTCCAACGAGCTATTGTGCACCCCAAACGAAGATCATATGCCAAAGTTACGCCCATGGGAAGTTGATACACCAAACTACACTAAACAGGGTCCACAAAACTGTTGGATTTTCATCCTCCGGGGTTAGGGTATTGGATTTTCTTTTTGTTAAAAAGGTCTTTGGAGCCTCATTGTAACAATCATATTCTTGTGAATCAGCGTAGTTGTCACATCTCTTCTCAGAGATAAGTTGTCACCATTCTAGCGAGTCTTTCACTCTGTATTGCTACAATTTTGTACATTTCGCTCATTAATAGAAACTATGTATTACTGTATATCTATGTTTATAGTTATATATCTCCATTATATTATTGGATATATAATATATCTATGTCCATTTCTTTATTATATCTTCGCTCTCATTTCATGCTCAAAATAATTCAGACCAGTGGTATCAAAGGAGGCTGCTCTTGATCGTTTTTCCAATGCATGTCCTCGATGAGGTCTGAGTATAGCAAGTTGGGTCTCGATATTGTCTCTCTTGAGGAAAATCGCTCTCACACACCCAAGAAACCCTCCATGGTGTTGAGGAAAAGAGATGAAATGATCTTACTCAAGCATTTTTAGATTAAAGAAAAATAGACGGGAATGTCACCCTATGTTTATAGCCATCAAAAATAATATCCTAACTCACAAGTATTGATTACAAGTGCTTAGGCTAGTTTTTGATAAATAAAAGCTTGCTGGAAAATTTGTTATTTATATGATTTTATGAATATAACAGTTGTTGAAATAAATGTAGAGATAAAAGATAAGACACCAAGATGATAATCAAGACATATGAGACATAAAGCAATCATTTATTTCATTCCAATTCACCAAAGAGTCATTCTCTTTACAAAATTTCGTAAAGAATTTTTGGAACAAAGTCAAACTTAGACATTCCTGATGGAACATAAAAAAGGACCTCTGACAAAAAATAAAAAACTGAACTCTAAAAGATGGATCAGCTTGACACAAATTGTTGCCCACTCGACTCTACACACTAGCCTTTGTTATTCATGAAAACTAATTCACAAACAGACAAGTCTACACAGACTATCAAAGATAGATCAACACCTCTGAAAAACAAGTGTCTGAATGATGTAAGTCAGCCCTGAATATTGTTGTCTACAATAAGACCCTGCTATCACAAAAAAGAATTAGGCTTGTGATAAATTAATGAATGAATGAAAACTGAACTATCTCAACATAAACTCAAAAAGAAAACCTTAGTATGCTTCTCCTTCTATCCCCCACTGGTTCCTCCCATTCTTTTCCCTTTAAGAAATTAGAATTGGTTGAAGTAGTTTAACTACCTCATTAGTTAAGTTAACTAAAAAACTCAACCAACTTTTTAGTTAGGGGGGAAGAGTAGTAAATTATAATAAGGGTTTTAAATAAATAATAACTAGTAGGTGGGACCCCTTGTGACTCCCTTTATCTCTTAACAGTCATAACATAACTAGTTAATTAAGCAAAACACCCCTCCTTGTGACTCCCATCATCACATTCACATTTGACCATTTATCTCATTGATATTTGAAATTATTTTCAAAAAAATATATTACTCATATATCCAAAGAAAACCTATTGTCCAAAACTTCTGAAATCAACTGTCATCAACAATAAATAAAATAAAACTCAAAAAACCATATTTTCCACTCTGAGATGCAATATTTCCTCAAGGGTGAGGAAGGGATAGCAGTGGATTTTCCTTTGTTAGGGGCATGGTGGGCCTCGGTTTTCAACCTTTTGCTAGCATGAGAGGACTGAACTAGTGAGTGGACAGGTTCATCTTGGACAATTTGGTTAATATGTGGGGGAGCAGGGAAGGACAAATTGGGTCGGCCACAATATTGGGAGATTGTTGGGTGGACAATATCTTGCCATCCATTGTTTTCGAGAACCTTGGGTTGCAATGAGACATGATGAGGCACGGGAATACCAAGGACTTATGGAGCTTGGAAGGGAGGCCTTTCAGGCCTAGGTTGAACCACTCCTTGCCCAATCCAATTGAAAAATCTTGCCTGAAATAATTGGCCTAACTCTTTCGAGCCAACATCAAAGTGTATGGAGAATCTTGGCCTTCTTGGGCCTCTGTTCCAATTACCTATCCCTTGGTTGCCTCTTCCATGGCTACCTCAACTGGAAAAGCTCATTCCTGCATGCATGATTGATTAGCAAATAGTCCCTTTAACAACCATACATGACAACTCCTTAAAAATATTAAACATATTTTGGCTCAGCAACATATCAGACTCATGCAATCCAATCCATACAAATTGTTTAACTATTGTCGATGAGCAGGGGGTGAACAAAGGTTATGGAATATGTGAGGGGTTTGTATTGAACGAAAAATGATAAAATGAGAGGGAAAAAGAATCATGGTTACTACTCATAGACAACAAACAATCAACTACAATGTAAACCAAAGAGTATAAAATTGTGTTCTAATCAAAAGAAAATTTGATTTCAAATTGTTTCAATATAGAATTCTCTTAATTGTAATTAAATTTTAAGAACAGGGAGTGAAAAATGGATGTGGGAAGACAAGGGGTTTGTAATTAGTGAAAAGAGAAATAGTGGTAGGGAAAGAGAGTGGATAATGTTCATAAAATTAATTAAGTAATCCATAAAACCATTATATATCAAGCGCAAAAGGTCCAACACCAACCAAATAGTCATTGTGATCAAATGATCAATCACTGTGTATAATTCAATCAATTATGTGCATTAACTTGCTCACTGTTCGTAATCAAATATTTAACACAGTGTCATCAAAACAAGACAATATGCATTCCACAACAACCTGTAGAGGATCTCAATTCTTCTTATTTATCCAATTAATATTTTAAAACAATCCCCAAATGAAAAAAAACAGTCACTTATCTCCACTCTGTTCAGTGTCAACTCATCAACCACTTTCCATCAACAATTAAATTGTAATAAGACCATACTGCCACAACACTTGTGCTTATCTCTTTTAAGATGTATGATATTCATTAAACATACATAGTGAACAGTCAAACAAAACGATCCATATTTTAATTGCAAAGATCATGATTTTCCATTTAAACACACAGACAACAATTATCATTTCAATTCATACGACATTGTGGGATACACAGACAACTTAACAAAATGCGAGATCACTTATGTGACTATCATGTCTAACTACTTGAATCTAAACATCTACAATGTTGGGCTATCAATCCAATACAACGAGGCAGCAACAACATGCCCGATCTCTCCTCACAAATTGATCAAATTAACAAAACCATATTGTTTAAAAACCCATGACCCTCTCTGATGGCCCAATCAAATAATATCCATAGCATATACAATGGATGGCCCTTCCATGATTACCACAATTGCAATACTCCCATTCGACAATTTAAAACATACAGTCACAACAATTATTAACTCAACCTATCATGTTGTAGGAATTCCACATATACCCACGCATCACACACGAAGCATTGTTGTGACCTAATCAATTAAAACTAATTCTTGGTCAACAATTCAATAATCACAATGTAAGAGACAACAACTGTGCATTCAATCAAATTCTCCAATCAACCAAATTACCGTGTTGAGTTTATCAATTTGTTTGTCATAATAACCAATGTAGTGACTAAATACCAAAACCAACACCCTTGTCAACATAATCAACAGAGACGAGCCAGAAATTGAACATTGTTGACAATACCCAACAACTCATAACAACCAAAAGTACACCCGACAGGCCATAACAGTTCCCTCTATCAAAACCTGGGCTTGAGAAATCAAGGGTTTTCTCTGTGGACCAACACAGGGAGACTGGAGTCGACTCCCATCATCGGGTGAGAACCTCCAAGACCAATGATGCACACACAGGGTATACCACCAATGACTTTGCTGACAAGGTGACAGTTCGCGATATAGGAGAGACTATGAACAGAGGAGCAAAGGCTCCATTTTGACCTTGTAACAACACTTAGAACATGCAGGGTATAACCCTCATGGCTCTCCCAATCAACCAACTAACAACGCTGAGATAAAACAGAGCCGCAAAGAAGAAATATAACCCATTGTGCAACCATCAGTAGCATGAACAAACCCATACCTAAGTGAAACAATGTGTAGTGACACAAGGCGTTTCAAACCTAGTAAACCCCATAAAAACAAACGACTAGGTATGGTGATAAGAAAGCATGGAGACGACCAGTCAATCTGGACCAAATAAAAACCCTTCAACCAAGACCAATAAGGATGATTGAGGGCCTTCATGGCTTCTAACACTCAGAATGATCAATAACACTATGACTTCAACATTATTGCAATGAGAACCACACCAACGATTCATTCAAGAAAAATATCATAAATTTACACTATGGTGAAGCATGTAGGCATGTTAAGAAATATATGTATGCATATTTGCTTTGATACATTGCTTAAGAGGATTTTTCCATGTACATTATTGTGCAATAGCATGTCCTTGTGTTGGATTTGTTGGAACTTGTGTAAGACTCTTTTTCCTATGGATTTATTTTATGAAAGCAAGGGTAAACTAACTATCATCTGATTTTTGTAGAGTGTTATGATAAAAACTTAAGTCTCTGATGTCAAGATATTTTATATTTCTTTTTGATATGGAATTTAGTGAACTTTATTGTATGTTGATGGAGTTTCGATCTCATTTTCTCTATGTTCCCTTATGGCAGTGAGTAACCATGGTAGGTCACGAACCTCCGATGCATTATCGTTCTTCTCCTTGCCTACAAATCTTGGAATAAGCTAAGATGATCATTGCATGACAAAAAAGTGTTGTATTGATGTTCTTGTCCTTGCCTATAGATCTTGGAATAAATTGAGATGATCATTACATGATAATGATTAGTTTGCAATAGTGGTAACTATTCTTGGTTATGTCATAGAAATATTTTGAAGAGTTGATTTTCATTGTAGAACTTTTATACTTCTTGATTTTGTAGATTTGATTTGTAATCCTTGAAAATGCTCTATTTTATTGTAGGTTTTGTAGTAGGTGGCTAATGAGTAGCAGGCCTAAGGTGCATCATGAATATGAATTTTAGATTCATGGACTCTCTTCCATGTAGATTAAAAATGGATGTAGCCACTTTAGAAGGCCTTTCAATCTCCATTACTTGCAGTATTCTAAGTGTTTGAATATAGAATCTCCCTAATATTATTTCAGAGTGTAAGATTGCACATATTATGGAATTGTGTATCTACGATGCACATTACTTGACTACTTGCTTCGTGGATATTGTCAAAAAAATATGATCAACCTACAAGTACTGAGAATTGTGAAAGACCATACCTTTCTATATGTTTTTTTCTTTGAGGTTGTAACGTACTTGTCTTCATATACAATTTTATATGAAATTTCTCATATTGAACATTTTATCTAATGTTGTGTTATGTGTACATAGCATTTACTCTAGTAGGGGATGGTTGCACTGCATTATGCAAATTTTCAAGATTTTAAGTCTCGATTTATTACATCTTAAATTGATTCTTTAGCTTGTATTAATGAGCCTTTATATCATTGCAGGAACAATACATTGGAAAAACCGATATATATATATATAATGGGAACAATACATTGGAAGAACCAATACACTTTTTTTATAAATAATAACCCTTCGTTGGACCATCAACGACCCAGTTCATCGATGGTTCAAGTAAAGAAATTTTTTCTTCCTCACCCAAAAACCATCAGAAATACAACCTATTCATTAGTATATTGTTGATTGTTCGAAAGGATCATGTTGATCTTTTGTGGAGCATTCGTCGAGGGTTTTTCGTAGCTTCATTGATCTCCTGACGACATGGAGACGAAAACGAGATGCATTTGTGATGAACTAATGGAGCACACTCGTCGATCATTTGTCGCTCTTATGATTGACATCTGTCAATCGTCTAATGTACTAGTGACAACAACATGATGGATTTGTGACGAACTAATGGGGCACATTCATCAATGATTTTTCACTCTTACGACAAATAGTCATGGATCGTTTGACGTACTAGCGACGACAACATCATGAATTTGAGACAAATTGATGGGGCATGTTTGTCGTCAGTTAGTCATTCTTACGACGGATGTGTTCGTCTGTATTGCGACAAAATCTTGAGTGTCATAATTGCGATGAAGGGGACACAACGAAAAATCGGTTGTTGCCTTCGTCATACTTGTGATGTTGTGGCGACGAACATGTGTCGATAAATCGTCAAAAATTAGGCCCAATGTACTAGTGTCATATTGGATTGAATCTTCAAATGGTAAATTGGATAATGGAATATTTATCTCCAACATCATTTTATCTTCTAATAAATGGGCCAACATCCATATTCTTTTCCCCCATGAGGTTATTGAGACAATGATATCCCATGTCACCCTTTCTGTCACTATTAGTAGTTGAGAGTCTAAATAGGGAAATTAAAGAGTACCAAAGAGAAGGTGGTTTAAAAGGAATAAAAGTACATAGATCATTATCCTTGTATGAATTATTATTTTTTGGTGATGTCATCCTAATTGGGTTAGGCACTATGAGGGAAGTAGAAAAATAGAAGGAGATTCTAGAATTATATTGTAAAACATTAAGGATATAAGTGAATTCCAATAAATCAAATATCTTATTCAACAATCTAGAAGTAGAGAAAGAAAGAAGGATACTTTAAATCATTCCTTTCAAGGTATCCTCCTTTCATAATGGAGTGAAGTATATTGCATTCATGTCAAAGCCAAATGATTATAGGTTTTGAGGATTGGAATTGGCTCTATGGAAAAATAGAAAACATAGTGACAAATTGATGTTATAGATGTCTATATAAAATAGGAAGACTAACCCTACTAAACCCAATCTTAAAACCAATTCCTAATGATTGGAATTATTAAGCTTATATCCCAAAAGGAATGCTAGAAAAAATAAGAAAGAAATGCCTCAACTTTTTTATAGAGTGGAAAGAAAGAAAGGGAAGGTATTCCTTTAGTAAAATGAAATAAGATAGTAAAACCTAATGAAGTTGGGGGATGGGATCTAATAAATATACATTACTTTGGTCAATATTTAGTAGGAAAGAGTCTTTAAAGGTTAATAAAAGAACAGGGCTTATGGAAATAAGTGATAATGCATATATGCATTGTCTCTTGAAGATTAGATAACATTTACAGTGAAAACACTGGCAACGAATTCCATAATATAGAAGGCACTAGTAAAAATTTCCCACTCGTGGGAAATCGAGCAGCTTGGAGAGTGGAAAGTGCGGCCAAATTAAGAAGGGTTCCTTGGGTAGGTAGTGTTGGAAATTTTAGAATACATGAGCCAATAATAAATTCCCTAAATAAAGGAATTTTGATATCCAGAAAAGGTGATAGATCTAGATAACTCATATATCTAGAATGGAGGAGGGTTAGGAGCAACTAAACTAGGAGTTCAAGCAGAGGAAGTAGAAGTATGGACCCAAAATATGCAGAGGCTAAAATAGAGTACAAGGACTGGGGAAGAAGATGATGAAATATTATGGTAAACAAATAGGTCATCAGGAGATATATTTCCCAACTAGGATACAAAGAATTTTTTTTAGTGAGCAAGGAGGGGAGAAAAATTAGTGGTGGAAGCCTATATGGAAAATTAAATCCCCTTTACCAAAAATATTGTTCCTTTGGTTATCTCTTGCAAATAAATACTTGCAATATATATAAAAAGAGAGCCTAGCATGAACTAGGAAGATTTACTCTTTGAAAAAATAATCATGATACCATATCACAATTATTGATAGAATTTCCTTTCATAGAAGCAATTTGGGAGGAAGTTTTGAAGATGGCAAGTGGAAAAGGAAAGTGGCAAGGAAGTATTGTAGAGGACTACTTGGACATCTAATTCAAGGAGAAAGTAACTAATGATCATAAGGCATTACCATCGATAATATTTTAGGCATTGTGGATAGTAAGAAATGAAATAATCTTAGAAAACAAGGATATGTTTCCTATATAGGTCATACATCAGATCGAATGTGCCTATGAAGGGATCTAGAACTTAGGAAGTATAATGACTCTTAAGCTTTTTGTAAGTCCAAACTTTGATAAAAACATATGCATGGGGATATTTTTAGGGGTAATGACAAGGGGTCCCTATGGTAAGAGGGGTAGGAGGCATTATATTCTAAATGAGGACCATAAAATATGTTTTAAAGTAACCTTAAGTGTAACAATAAACAATTATTCAAAATTGAGTGCATTATGGATGGTGATGAGGCTAGTAGTTAAATAAGGAGTGGAAAAGATTCAAATAATGAGTGAATCTAAACTTGTCATGGATTGTAACAACAATTAAACCAACATGCAATATATGTCCTCTCTCCAATCATATGAAAGAATGAAAAAACTTGAAGGAAATTTTCTAAAATTGTTTTCCATATTGTATATATAGTGAATTGAATGTTAGCAACAATAAAATTTATAAAGAATCTCTCTTGTGTCCCTCTCACCCATGGGATGGTGTGCCACAATACAAGGATTTTAATTATATCCCTCAAAGGCCATATCCCCACAACACTAACTAAGTAAGTCTCCTAAGAAGGATCCTAATTAAATAAGATGCATGTATAAGGAAACGAAACAAAATTAGACAAGCATGGATTATCATATTTCATGGAAACCAAATTCCCATGACCATATTTAAGTGTTAACACATGCATCATGCAAAATACATAGATTTCTATATCATAAAATAACACTACTTTGCAAATTCATAAACAACGATAGAACACTCATCTTTTAATACAATATGTTTGAAGAAACTAGTTGCATATGAGAAATTTTCCACCAATTGTAGTTACCCAGTGTAGATACCATCCCAAGTTGGCATGTGACTCCATTACGGCAAAGGAACCAAGCTATAGGATTCTATATGTCTCAACCTGACCCATTTTATCTCGTGCTTAGCAAATCTACTCATTACAAAACACTATGAGCATCTCATTTAGCCATCAAACAACCATGGAACTCTCTTCCACTCCCCCATGTGACACAAGGAAGATCTTCGTTTTCTCTACTCAGTAATCCCTTAGGATATTCTTCCCTCTAGTGTTCTTTAATGTGGGTAGAAATACCCCAACATGTTGTATGCTTCTGGGAACTACCTACATGAATAATTCTTGGATCTCGAGAATCCAAAGAGTAGGAAATCCACAATGGATGATGAATTCCTAAATTTATCAACCTCTATGCTCACTTACAACCATCTATATTTTGCCCAAGGTTTGCAATTTCCTCCTCACAATACTGTTTTTTTATAAATTTTCCAAAGTGGTTAATGGTTAGCAATGGAGAACACAACATGAGCCAATGTAGAGCATGAACATCAAAATAATGGAATGAATGTTAGAGTGAATGAGTGAATGCCAATGAGATAATTGAGAAGAATAATGGTTTACATTACTCCCGATAGGAGGAATGTAGGAATCTTACACTTCCTCATGATGATTGCACTTAGCCCTTGATTCCATAAATACATAAGAAGACTTCTCCAACAAACTCTTACATGAAATCAATACTTCGTTGACACTTGGAAATAAAGGATTTACTTTACCATAGGTATCCTTTCATGTTCCCCTCTAGTGGAATCATAGCCCCTCGTGCTCTCATAGTAGCCATCTTGGAATATTATATATTATATTCTAGAATTGTTATTTACATAGCTTGATTTCATGATTCCAAGCATAATGCACATTACATAGAAGTATATTTAGATCTTATATAGCATCCTCTAGCTCCAAAGTAGGCCTAATTAGGACAAAAGTGCTTCCATTGCACCTTTACTTGTCTAATGGCTTGGTTCAAAGATGCATAGTGTACTTGTTTGGAATTCTCCCCTTTGTTCCACATGGATCAAAACCTAGTTAATCATATGGTTAGGATCATGTGCATATCTTGTGAGAAAAGAAACATGGAAAACATTGTGAACTTTAATTTTTGCATGCAATGCAAGTCTATATGCAGTTGGCTCTATCTTATAAAAGACTTCAAATAGCCCACAATATCTAGGTGCTAGCTTGGCACAACTTCTGAGCTTCAAGGAACTCTTCCCTAGATTCACTGGAAGGAAGACATTATCTTCAACATAGAATTCACTCTATTTCTTATATGCATAATTAGTCTACCTATATTGGGCTACCTTCAAGTTATGCTTGATTCTAACAATTTATTGCTCCATTTCATTGAACATTTCTAGACCAACCACATTTTTTATCATTGGATTATCCCAACTCACTAGTGTTTTACGTCTTCTTCCATATAAATCCTCAAAAGGGTTCATTTTTTATGATTCTTGGTGCCCATTGTTATATGAAAACTCCCCCATGTGCAAAACATATTCCCATTTTGATTATTTATCCATCACTTACATCTAAATCATGTCTTCAATTACTCGATTCATTCTTTCAATCTGTCCATTTGTCTGTGGATGGTAGGCAATACTAAAATTTAGCTCAGTACCTAAGTCTTCTAAAAGACTCTTCCAAAAATTAGAAGTAAACTTAGTGTCCCTGTCAAATACAATTGCATTGGGTAGCCCATGCATATCTAAAATTTTCTCTCGTAAATACTTTTGCAATGTCAACAGTCTTATGAGTAGATTTAATAGGAACAAAATGTGTTGCCTTGGTTAACTTACCCAACACAACCATGATATAATCATGTTGTCTTACTATATTTGGAAATCCAATGATAAAATCCATAGTTATTACCTCCCATTTCCATTTCAGAAGTGGAAAATGTTGCAATAAACTTGTTGGATATTGATGCTCCATCTTCACTTGTTGACATTCCATACATCTGGAAATATATTCGACAACATATTTCTTCTTTCTAGGCCAAAAGTATTGATTTATTGTTGTAGAAATTGTTTTCTAGTAGCTTGGATGCCTAAAATATGGCTTCTTATGTATTCCATCCATGATATTTCTTATCAACTCTAAAGAGCTAGGAAAATACATTTTATTTTTATAAACAAGAAACTCGTAGTAATACCCTAGTTTTGACCCCTAGATCATGAATATATATGTAATGATGAATGGATATAAGCATGGACATATGTGGTCTAAGTAAAGTACGACCATTGGATTTGTAAATATGTAATCATGAATGGATATAAGCTTGGATATATGTGGTCTAAATAAAGCATGACCATTGGATTTGTAAATATATACATTGAAATATAATATAATTACCACTAAAGGCTACAAGTGAAGAAGGAAATGAATAAGGGAAATGAGTCCATGGGAGGGGAAGAAAGGGGACTTAGGGAGCTAAGAG
>CBVK0100741406.1:0-16137 GCA_900067695.1 Picea abies
TTGACTATCCATAACTACTACTGGAAGAATACTTTCTGCAATTTGTTATGATAGCTAGGTGTGTGAAAATAGAGTACACAGGAAATAGAGTTTTAATGACAAAAATGTTTTCTAAATCTCTCCTTTCCAAAACTTTACATACACCAGTTTATGCACATCAAGGGTATGAGATAGAGCATTCTTCAAAGAAGAGGGATAATGGATCAACCACGGAGATTTGAAATGAAAGGAATACATGTGAGAATTATTTGCTAAAACACAGTTTCAACAACATAAATATCAGTTTGCAGCAAATCAATTTGAACAGTTCGTAGCGCCAATTTTACAGCGACAAGTTCAAAATCAAATAGTGAACTTCAAGGAAACTGTTAGACATTCTGTGACAAAATCCTTGAAAATCTAATTAAATGAAGGCATTGAAAATTATAAAATCCCCTTGACACGCTTCTTATTTGCAATAATGAAAGAAGAGTGCATGAGGTACTCATAAGTACACTGTGAACTTTCTTGTTGAGTTGGAAGCAAATAAACCTAACCTTTGACTCAAAATAAAACAAAAACAAGGTGTTTTTGACCCCTTCAAATTCTATGTGCTAACATCTTGCTCCTCGGGGAATGCAGACATCCCTGTGAGGCTCCAAGAACATGTAGTTCCAGTGCCTTATCCATTGGGCTACGGAGGCCTTCACCTCCTTCCAAATTTCTGTAACTTATTCAAATTCTGAAAACACACTATTGAAAACAAAGCTCACACTGCAATCCAAATGCAAATTGAAGGCTGCATTCAAAATGAAAACCAAATGCTTGCATGGAAAGCTTATTTATATGCATTCCTACTTCTAACTATTGAAAAACAAAACCTTCAAATATATACAAATTTCCTCAGTAACCATACAAATAAATTTTTGATTGAATAATCTCCATCCTCATCTCGGCAACTAAGCACTAAGTATAGAGACATAATGACATCCACACATACTTCCTTGAAAAATCATACTTACAATCCAAGAACTTTGTTCTTGTGATGACAATAACTGAAAATCTATTGTTGCAAAACATCTCCATATAAATAGCAACGGGATCTTGAAATCCATACAAAACTTGTTGTGGCTCATCAATGAATTCCTCCTTGGTCAATTCAAGCATGGGCTGGCTTGAAAATTGTTGCAATATATTTCCACTCTTTTCACCAATTTCCAGTCAATATGGGTGAATATGAAATGGGATCTCAAGATCTATAGTTGGGACCAGCTCATTTTTACATTCGTAATAATCAAGCTGAAAATGAGAGTTGTCAACAAGTAGTGTATCAGAGACATGGCTATCTACTTCTAGTTCATTTTCTTGAGAAGGCATATCATAACGAAGATCATTCAAAACCTCTTGATCATCATGAAAAGTACTTTCTTCTATGAAAAATTATTCATCACAAGTATGTTTTTTGTGACAAGCAAAGTCTTTACAAAGTAAAGAAAAATCATCACAACATTTCTCATAAAGATGTTCAGCAAAAAAATACTCCTTACAAAACAAATTAAAACCAGCATGAAAACCTGTCAAAGAGTTGATATTGGCAAGTGGAAGAGATAGGCACCAATCACGAGCTATTCCCTCTAATGAGTACCTAAAAATCTTGATCTGAACATCCTCATGTACAATCTGAAGTCGATGAATAAAGTTATGAAAATATAGTAAGTGTTTAGCTGGTACTTCCCAAACTTCCCCTCTAAATATGGGAAGGAAACCTCCCCATTCATCTCTACTAGGCATTGGATTTGGAAAACCGACTATCTTTGAAAAATCACAGAAACAAAATCATTAACATAATTTTGTGTAAAACAAAGAAAAATTGTGTTGTTTGTACAATGAACTTGAAAAAACCCTATACAAGATTGGTGAATTGTTGAGAGATTTAAATTCAAGTATTAAATATGTGTAGTGAACCTTGCTAATACGTTTTCAATTCCATTGAGATTTACATCCATAACCTATGACTCATTTTTTTTGTATTTTTGCAAAGCCAAGAAAGGAAATGAAAAAAAATCAACCATACCTTTCTTATGATGTACACGGTGGCAAGATCCTGGGATTTTGTCCTTCTTTAGTTGTCCTCTTTTCTTTCTCAATGTATGAAATTTGCAAGGCGCGGTGTGCAAATGAGCAAAAAATGCACCTGTGGTCCTTAAAAAAAGGGCACAACAGGAACGCGTGTGTGTTGCACGTGTTCCTTCTAGGAATGCACACACGTTCTTAAGAACTCTTGTGCGTTCTTGTTGATGAACCTACTGTTAGCACTGAGAGTCACACTTAGACTGCTGTAAGTGCAAGCCCAGTACCCATCAGAATATAAATGGATTAAATGGTTTGAGTAGGTGGATTAGCAAGACTGGGAAAGAAAGGGAGAGGGCAGCAAAATGTCTGCAGAGGCATTCCATTGGGCATGGAGTCATAACATCCTATAGATCAAGGGAAATCAAACTGTATATCAGACAAAATGGATATATAATGATGAGTAGAATCATATTGAATATGAAAAAAGGAAGAACATTCATTATACAGAGATCCTTTCTGCAACATATTAAAGATTTCTTCAACGGTGAACAATGATTTAATGGGCAAGCTACAACAGATCCTTTGTTGTTCATGAATCCATCAATAACTGGAAGCTATGATCCTCAAAACTTGCAATATATTCAAGCAAGAAGATAACAAAGAAATGGGAAAACAGAGAAGACCATCTGATAACAACTCTCATGAATCTTTAATGGCAGAAAATGTCATTACAAACAGGCCCTCAAGCTTACAAATGAGCAACTAAGCTGCTCCTCTAGCTCTCTCCTCTCTTGGATCATGAATCCAATCCTTTCCTTATCAAAATCCCTACAATTTATAGTGAATTATCTCTATCTACCCTAAGTAGGTCGAAACCAAGGATCTACATAGGATCCTCCTCCATTTAAGAGTCTTGTGACATAAGAGTCCAACAAAAACCTAACAAATTCCTATTTTTTTGGATCTTGTCTATTGTGATAAATGCCTTTTGAAATATTTTTTTGGATCTTGTCTATTGTGATAAATGCCTTTTGAAATAGGTCATTCTGCTTGATATGGAGATGGAACACATGTCCCTCATGTCCAACTAACTCCTAGGATACCATTCGAACCTTCCCTGACATTTGGCATCCTTCCCATAGCTCAGATTTGTTAGACTATTAGAGTTTGCAACGCCTTTGACAGCATGCGCTGCAAACTTTCCTGTAGGTGGTGATTTGGACTTTTCTCCCAAACTACGAACTAGGTCAGGCTGATTTGTTGTTATAAAGTCAATGGTAATATGGTTCCTCTCCATACCAAATTTTAGAAGAACCCAGATTGGAATTCAACATTTATGATCAAAACAATCCTCCAATATGTGCTAATGCTTACAAATTGTCATAAATTACCAGTTCGCAATGCCAGTGAGTCCAGGCACTGTGAACTTTCCTATAGCAACCTATTTCACTTTTGAAAAGCTTCAACACCTAAAATCTTATGCCAAGAGTCCATACATGCTACAAAAACTTCATAATCTTGATATACAACTGGAGGAAAACACCAAAATTGTTAATTATGGTTTTAATCTCATGGCCATCACCAAAATGTTGTACAGGCATATAACAGAAACTTTGACCAAAAATTGATGCTAGATTTTTTGTAAGATCAATGTATTTATCCTTTAGTTCTGTAGCTTCTTCTTGTGTTGTTGACTATCCATAACTACTACTGGAAGAATACTTTCTACAATATGTTATAATAGCTAGGTGTGTGAAAATAGATTACACGGGAAATAGAGTTTTAATGACAAAAATGTTTTCTAAAGCTCTCCTTGTCAAAGCTTTACATACACCACTTTATGCACATCAAGGGTATCAGATAGAGCATTCTTCAAATAGGAGGGGTAATGGATCAGCCACTGAGATTTGAAATGAAAGGAAGGCAGGTGAGAATTATTTGTTAAAACAGAGTTTCAGCAGCATAAATATCAGTTTGCAGCAAATGACTTTGAACAGTTCGCAGCGCCAGTTCGCAATGTCAAGTTCAAAATCAAATAGTGCACTTCAAGGAAACCATTAGACATCCTATACAAAATCCTTGAAAATCTAATTAAATGAAGGCATTGAAAATTATAAAATCCCCTAGACACATTTCTTAGTTGTAATAATGAAAGATGAGTGCATGAGGTACTCATAAGTACGTTGTGAACTTTCTTGTTGAGTTGGAAGCAAATAAACCTGACCTTTGACTCAAAATAAAACAAAACCAAGGTAATTTTTACCCCTTTCACATTCTATGTGCTAACAGAAGGAATATGAAGTGATAAGTGTATCTATGCTTGGTATTGGTTGTAAAATAGAATGGACATTTAAATGAGTCTATATAAAGTTGGAATAAGATAAATTGTAGCGTATATTGGCCAAGGAAAGGAAGCAACTATTGAGGTTGTAATGTCACTATGGGCTCGAAATGAGGAAGGCCAAGTTGGGCTTGGTTGAAAGCACTCAAGAAAAATGAAGCAATAATTCCTAGAAACAAATAGAATGCAGAGGAATCCCAAGACAAAATCAAAGACTATTGTCATAATTAGATTATAAAAGCACACTAAAGTGAAATAAAGCATAAAAACATAAAATAACCTAAATTCCAAGTGACTTTTTTAAGCCTGTGTCTAATATCTAATTGACCGTCATAATACAATATTTAATTTAACACCCTCCCTTAATGGTCAATATACTAACTACACCAAGCTTATCCCAAAATTGTGCATATTTTTCAGGACCCAAAGGCTTGGTGAAAATGTTTTCATTTTAGTCCTATGTGGGACAGTACTGCAAATGAGTAGATCCATCCTCTACAAGTTATATGATGAAGTGGCAATGTATCTCAGCATGCTTGGTACACTCATGGAAGATTAGATTCGTGGCTAGTTTAAGCACCCCTTGTTTATCATAGAGTAGGGGTGTTGGCTTTATCTGTTGCATCTTCATGTCTAAAAGCATCCTCCCGAGCCAAATTGTCTCACATGCTCCTTTCATTTCTCCTTGATATTCTACTTCTATTGATGAAAGGGATACTACATGCTACTTTTTGTTGGTTCATGTGACTGCACCCATGCTAAGGTTGACATATCCATATGTTGATTTTCTATCAGCCACACATTCTGCCCAATATGAATATGTAAATCGACATAGCCTAGGGTCTTTTCTTATACTATACATAATGCCAAAGCCAAGTGTCCCTTTCATATATCTCAACACTCTCTTTGTTGCAATCCAATGCTTTACCTTCAGTGTTATCATAAATATGGAAATGAATCTCACAATGTAACTCAAATTAGGCCTAGTGGTTATAATATATATCAATCTTCCCACTAGCTACCTATGAACCAACTCATTAACTTCCTTAGACTCAGTCTTGGCTGAAAGCTTTGGCCCTTTCTCCATAGTTGAGATGATATTTTGCAATATATCATTATGAACCTATCAAGAAAACTCCCAACATATTTTGTTTGCAAGACAAAATGCTACTACCGATTTTCCAAACTTCTACACCTAGATAGTAATGTAGGAAGCCTAGATCAGTTATGTCAAAATATTTACTCATATTAGATTTGATCCTTTCAATAACACTTGCCTCACTACCTATAATAATTATTTCATCTACATAAATGACTAGTATAATTATATCATTACCAATGCTTTTGCGTATATATTGGAATCTGAAGGACTTTGTTGGTGCCCTTATTCATCCAAGTACTTGTCAATCTTAATGTACCATGCCCAAGGTGCCTACTTCAAGCCATATAGAACCTTCTTAAGTCTGCAAACAAGATTCTCCTTCCCTAGAACTTGAAACCCCTGTGGTTTATACATGTAGACCTCTTCCTCCAAATCTCCATAAAGGAAGGCACTCTTCATGTCCATCTTATGGGCCTTCCAACCAAATTGTGTCACCATGGTTAGAACTAATTGGATGGTGCTCATATTTGTTGTGGGAGAAAATGTCTCTTCATATACAATTCCCTCTTGCTAATAGAAACCTTTTTCAACCAACCGCACCTTATACTTATCAAGTGTACCATCTTCCTTGTACTTGACATTGTACAACCATTTGTAGCCAATGAGTTTCTTCCTTGGTGGAAGATCTGTGAGATCCCAAGTCTGATTTTTCATCAAACTCTCATGTTCAATTGTCATGGCCTTCTTCCATTTAGGTCTCCCTTTTTCCTCCTTAGACACATGTTGCTCATATGCTTCTCAAACATTGGCCATTAGAGTAAAGTTCATTGTATTAGGTTGCTTGCTCTAGTTTCTCAATGATTCTCCCTCGATCATTTCATTTGTTTGAACATATCCATTTCATTTCTTTTGATCCCATGTTTAGCACAAAATTTATTGAATTCTTTGAAACATAATTCCTTGTTGTTGTCAAACCTAAGAGTGGAATTGTGATAACCTAACTCATTTTCTACTAAGGATTTGAACTTTTGAAACTCATTAAACACATTAAATTTCGGTTTCAAAAAATACACCCACATATTCCTACTATAGTCATCAATAAAAAGAATTAAATATCTGGCACAGATGATGAAAGTCATGTTCATTGGTTCACAAACATCTACATGAACTAGCTTAAAGACTCCCTTTGTTCTTCAAGCTTGTCCTTCATCAAATGGTTCTCTATGTTGCTTCCATGCATGATAAGCTCTGCCCACACCCTAAATTTGTTGTTGAATATTAGGATGTCCATATAAAGGATTCTCTTGAGCCAAGTGAGAGAGGTAGGTCAAGTTAAGGTGCCCATACAACCGATGCCAAAGTGTAGTGATGTTTGATGCACTCTTGGCTACCAATCCATGCTCCTTGACTTTCCCAATATCAACCAATATAAATAGTCCATGATCTTCCACACTAAGATCAATAGTCTTATTGGTTGTCTAGTCAACTATATAGCATTTGTGATTTCTAAATTTGACATCTAGATGGGAGAAATGTCTCATAATCTAGCACACTAAAAGTAGATTACACTCCATACTTGGGAAAATAATACACAATAAGAAAAATCAATGTTTTTTTAGAATAATACATAATAAGAAAAATCAATGTTTTTTCTCCAAAGGAAATATGCACATTCCATTTACTAACTACTATGTACTCTGCCCAACCACCAAATATTACACAATCCTTCAAGGAACATGTAGTGTACTCTGTGAACAAGTCTTGCTTATTGGTGAGTGTCATAATGCACCTAAATCAATGTACCAAGAAGATTACATGTGTCGGTTGACTTGCTTCTTAGCCATGAATGCAAAGAAGGTTGAATCCTTCTTGTCTATATTCTCTACGACATGAGCCTTTTGTTGAGGCCCTCCCTGATTGGTTTTCTGATCAACCAAACTCTTTCTACAGTGCTTCTTCATATGGCCCACCTTACCACAATAGTGACCAAGTGATGGTCTTCAAGCTCTTGGTTGCATCTTCACCACTTCCTTGACCCTTTGTCATTGCTCATTTTCCTTTTCCCTTAACCATGGCTGCAAAGCCATGTTCTTAACTCTCTGTCTCACTACTACTACCGAACTATTTCCTCCATCTGTCTTGTTGTAAGAGTGCATTGCATACTCATCAAACTTCATGTCAAAATTTCTATTGGTGATGTTTAGGGTCTCAATAAAGTGCTTGTAAGCATGTGGTAAGATTTTCAATGTGATTACCACCTGTTGAGTACATGACGCACCCTAAAATTCTAAATTTTTGGGTACCACCTTTTCTTTGATTTTTTGTAAAGAGATGTTATATATTTTAAGTTTATTGATTTGTATGCATCTTATATAGGTTGAAAAGTGTTCTGACTTAGAGAAAAACTAAAAAAAAATCCAAATCCAAAAATAAACCAAGATTAAAATGAGAAGAAAATGATATCGACGAAGTTTAAAAAACTCTAATAGATATAGTGTTAGACTAACCACCGCACCTCTGGGAATTGATCTTATGGACTAACCGTCACCCTGGGAACATGGGACGATCTTCCCACTCAAGGTGATGTTGATGGTTTGGAATTTTACTAACACCTATAGGTTTTGGTGTAATGGAAAACCTTAACATGGTATCATAGCAATTATGGGCTTCAAGGGGACGCCTTTGTAGTCAGGGGTTTGTCTTGGATCTGTCATAAGCCTCATTACAATTGGAGATCTATGGTATTGATTCTTCAGGTGAAAATAAATGGTAAGAAGTTTGAAATAGAGATCAATAAATTTAATGGGCAAAGTTTTGAGTTGTGGAAGCTCAATATAGAATATCTATTGGTGAACAAAGATTAGTGGATCATTGTGGATCGAGGTAATGTACATGTAGGAACATCAGCAGAAGAATGGAAAAAGTTGGATGGGAAGGCTAAGAGTATAATTCAATTGTGTCTATCAGATTCAATATTATTGAATGTGTCAAGGGAAGCTACAACCAAGGAAATATGGGATAAATTAGGGGCTTTGTATCAGTCAAATTCCATGGTAAACAAATTGTTCCTGTGAAATAATTTGTATAACCTAATGATGAAAGATGGAGATTCGGTGACAAAGCATCAAAATTTCTTCAATACAATGTTAAGTCAGTTATTATCTATTGATATTAATATTTTTTATGAAGACAAATGTATCAGTTTATTGTACTCTTTACCAGACTCATAGGATAGTCTAGTTGTGCCCATAGGTAGTAATAAAACTACTTTAAGTTTTGATGATGTGGTCTCATCCTTCTTGTCGGAGGAGATGAGGTGGAAGAACATGAAAGGATAGAGCACATATGCATTATTTGAAAGAGGATGCTCCTAGGAAAGAAATAGATCTAAGTCCTCAAGTGGGAGATCTAAATATAAGGGTAGATCTAGATATCCAAGAAATTTTGTAAAGGTATGCTAGATATGAGAAAAAGAAGGGCACTAGAAGAAGAAATTTAGATCCAAAAGTGTTGAGAGAGGGAAGGGATCTAAAGATGCTCATTCTAAAATGCAAAAACCTCCTAGGAAGAAGGAGGGGATGTGCACTTGGCTTCTTCAAGAACACATGCATATCATGAGGAATGGTTGGTTGACTCGGGCGTATCATTTCATATGTCTCCCCACATGGAGTGGTTCTACAAATATGAAAGGTATGATGGAGGTGACCTCTTCCTAGATGATGACTCGATAGATAAAATCATAGGATGAAGAAAAGTCAAGTTGAATATCATCGATGGAAGTATTATAACACTCCATGGTATTCTGCACATCCCAGGATTGTCCATAAATTTGATTTTTGTAATCAAAATGGAGGATGCAGGGATAAAAATAGTGTTTGAGGAAGAAACTTGCAGGATGGTTTGAAGAGCAAAGGTGTTGTTGAAGGGAGTTTGGATTGGAACTTTGTATAAGTTGCAGGGAAGCATTATTAGTGATGGGTGTAATAGTTCCATTGTTTTTGAGATTGGAGATGAAGAAGAAAAAAATCCCATAGTCTTTGGAAGGCTATGTTGTGGCATCAAAGATTGGGGCATATCGGAGAGAAGGGTCTTCAACTACTACACGGTAAAGGTATGGTTGAAGGTATGTCTAACTGCTCTCTGGATTTTGATTTATGTGAAGATTGTGTATATGGAAAGCAGAATCGGGTAAGATTCCCCTCTGATGCAATAAGGGAAAAGGGAATTTCATAGTTGGTGCATAGTGATGTGTTTGGACCTGTGTCGGTTCCATCACTGGAAAAATATGTCTACTATGTCTCATTTATATATGACTTCTCAAGGAATACATGGATATATTTCCTCGAAGAGAAATTTGAAGTCTTTGAAAGGTGTAAAGAGTTTAATCATCTTGTCAATCAATTGAAGATGTGGTCTATGTATGGCCTTTTGCATGGTTGTTTTATCAAGACTTTTGTTCACTAAATATACAGATTGCATGAGCATATTACATGGCTTTTTACATAGCCATTTTTGTTTTATTCCATAACTAGATTAGTTTTGTCTTATAAATAAATAGATTGACCTCTTAGAAAGGGTTTTTTTATGTATGTAGCAATTTCAATAGGACTAAAGCAGTGAATTATTGCAATTTTGATTTCATAGAACTCTATTGGAATCGAGACAATTTGGTTTGCTAGTATTTTCGGTGAATTTATTCATTATTTTGGATTATTTTTTTATTGTTTAAATATCACACTCAACTAGTAATAAATTCAATGTCTATTAAGTTATATTATGCCATTGAATGAATTATTGGTTCTTCTTAGCAATTTATTGTTCTCTTTATTAATTAATTTGTTTTCTACCATCATCTAGGATATTGTGGAATTATTTCTTAATATCTCACAATTATATTTTATCTCTTTCTACTGTTAATTAGTTATTGTTTCTTGGATATTATTTGATGAGTAATATGTTCTTAGTGGAATTATTTATTTAGGAATCTAAAGCCTTAGATAGTTTTCATTGATTGTTTCCATAGGTTATCCTCAACACAGATTCCTTCAAACTCCTTAATTTACTTCTTTTCTATAGTAGATAGTTATAAAATTATAAGCAATAAAAAGAACAAAATCAAACAACTTTTAAATCCCATCGAATGATTGTTGGACCATTAACCCAAAAATTATTCCATACCAAATAGGGAGGAGTCTAATCGGGCCTTGTCCTTGGGTTTATTCCCTATTGTTAAACATTGGGAATCCAGCTCCCTCAACACCACCATGTCCTCATCTTCCATCTTTCGGCCAATGGAAAACTATTACTCTCTGATATCCTTTATCTTGATTAAAATATATTGTAATGATGCATTCTCGTCCATTATGATCGATAACAACATTATTTGAGAAGAAGGCTTGGGCCTTATCCAAAGTCTCATGCAACTCTTTCAAATGCTTTCAAAACTCTGTTGAAGTATTCCTTGTTTGGACCTCAAGAAGCATTTCATTTTTCATGGAAAACTTAAAGCAACATTAATACTTCTTTGTGTCGCTCATCAAACATGTCTTGGTCTTTGTCTGCAACTTGTGGTCTGGATCGTTACCTAAGACAATAGAAACCAACCACATCTACTAAAAATTTTCATCAATACGTTGTTTTCATGTATTGTAGTTCTTATCAAATAACCTTTGGTTGCCTTCTAGCATGATGTTGGGTAAAGAGGCCATAAATACAAGTCAAGAATGCAAAAAAATAAAATGAAATAAAGAAAAATATTGAAAAATGCATGTTCTTCCCTCCCTCATTCTACAATCCTAGAGTAAGAACACTTGGAAACTAGCTCTAAGTTGTTGTAGCATCTACATGTCATTGAAAAACATGCACATATTCCCCAAAACAACCCAAAAGTATACCATTTTTGCTAAATATGATAATAAAAAAATAGCCCATTAAACGACATATCTACTCTCAAATTCCTGAAAAAACACACAGATATTGATATATTTACTCTAAAATGGTCAAATATGCAAGCAACCATCACCAAATTAGTCAATTTCTACTTGGATCTGTTGAAAAATAATAAATTAGCAACAAATTCTTCTATATCTGCAAATTTGAGCATCAATATAGGCAAGAATAGACTAAATCTACTCCAAAATCCTTTGAATTGAACCAAAAATGCCCAGAAATTTTACTAAAGAATAGGTTTGTATGGCTCCAATTTCTATTTTGGCATCTTTTATGTTATACATCTACATTTCCCATATACATGTTTGTCATCACTTTAATCTCTCATTATCCTATATATATATATATTAATTATAAATTAAAATGATGGATAATCATAAATTAAAATGATGAATAACATGCATGTAAATAGGAAAAATAAATAAATAAATAAATAAATAAATATATATATATATATATATTATAAACAAATTGTTGTGTATTCCATAATCTCTAATTTATAGAATAAAGAAAATTAATAATGGATTCTCTTTCCGTTAATTTACTAGTCCCTACTGCCTCTACCATTAATAAAGAGTTACGAATTTAAAAATAAAATGGAAATATTAATTAACACTTTTACTTTTTGGGTAAAAAAATAAAAAATAAAAATTAGGGAATGAGCTTTTAAGAAAAAGAAAATAAATTATGGAAAAGGTAGGGATGCGTGACACTTGAAAAAGAGGGGAATTTTTAGGGTTTGATTAAAAAACTTAAAAAGAAATATGATTTATGGTTTTGAAGGAGGATAAAAGAAAGGGGAGAAGGGGGGAAAAGGGAGGGCTATTAGGTATTGTTATGCTGCAAAAATTGGGGACTGGACTGATTTCTTGTGAGGAGTTGGGGATTTTCTCAGCTGTGTTATAGTGGTAGCTCAGCCTTGGAGGCGAGCTAGGAAGCTAGGTTACTGTCTGGATTGTGAGTGGCCCCTTTGTGGCTCGGGGGGCTAAGGGGGAAGCAAAGTACCCCTAGCGTTGGCTGGGAGGTACCGGTGTAGTCTCTGCGGTCAGCAAGCAGGAGCAGCACGGAGCACAGGAGTCATTGCGGCAACCAACAAGGCAACGGTATGTTCATGTTTTTAGTAGAGTAGGATGTTTAGTTATTTACTGCTGAGATTATGATTGTACTGTAGTAAAATGTCATTTCCTCATTCCTTAAACTCTGCAAAAAAAAAATAGGGGTATTTTCTTTAGATCAGCGCTGGCAATCAGTTCTGGAAATTTCTTTCGAAGCTATCCCTGTAAATTGCATTTGGTTATCTCGTTTTTATATCTGGTACCGTTTAGGGTTCCTGGTAATTTTGTTTTGGGTTATGGTGGCTCGTTCTTTTTTTTCTATTTGGTACAGTCATAGGGTTTCTGGCAATTTCGTATGGGTTTATTGTTATTCGCTTTTATACTTGGTACAGTTTTAGGGTTTGGGTAACTTGTTTGGGTTTACGGATTATTTCGTTTTCTTTTACATATGGTTCAGTTTAAGGTTTCTGAAGGTTTGGCTGGGTGTATGGTTACGGTAGTGGTCCCTGGGCGAATCGTTTTTACCATGGGCGTTCCCTTATGACTGTCTTTTAAAAAAAAGGGTTATTACAGTGGGTTGTTTTTACTGTGGGTTTTCTCCTTTTTACCTTGGGCGTTTTCATATATAGTGGGCAAATTTTCCAGCGGGTTTTCTCTTCTACATTTTGGGCGTTTCTAAATGCCGTGGGAAAATTCCACCGTGGGTTTTCTTTTTACATATTGTGGGCGTTCCCATTTCTTGACCTGCGTTTTTTTTTCATTGTTGGGCGTCTCCTTTGTGACCTGGGCGTTTATAGATAGGGATACTTCTTTATTTTCACAAGCAAGAAGAGATAGAATTCATATCATTGCAGTCTTGTAATGTGCAATAGCAGTCTTAGTAACCCACATTTAGGTCCTTTGTTTTCTCGAGATTGCAAAGGTTCCATTTCTGTTAGACATATGTGTTTTTCAGTGCATTCAAATTTACCAACTAATTCCGCTTATGCCCTTTGATTCAATGCATTCACATTTAAGTTCATTAAGATTTTATAATACTTCGTATTCATTTTAATTCGGGCATTGAGATTTTATAATAGTGAGTCGGTGCATTCTTCATTTTAATTTAGTGCATTGACATTTTATAATACTGTGTGCATATTTTAATATAAAACAATGCACTCAGATTTTATACTTATTCATATTTAAGGGCATTAGATTTTAGAATATAGTCTAGGCATTTTAATTTAATGCATTCAAATTTATAATAAGTGTATTTCCAGTTGGGGTATTGAGATTTATAATACTGGTGTGCTTTTTAATAAATGTTTATTCTTTTAATTCCTTTCCTTAAAAGAAAAATATATTATATATAAGAAAGCTTGTAACCAGTGCATTTAAATTTTAGTGCAGTGAGATTTTATAAAAAGCCTATCCATTTAATTTAGTGCATTGAAATTTTATAATACTCATTGAGTACCTTTTTAATTTAGTTAGCAAAAAGGGGGTCAATATACAACCCAAGTCAATCCAAATCTAGAATATTGACAACTCCCTTCAACTGTTTCAGACCTGACCAAACAATTGTAGTGATCAACATATCCCCTGTAGGTTGCAAAGAAGTTACCTTACCCAGAAAGCATTCCTACTTAAATGTTTTTTATCAGAACTTGCTCCCTTTACTCAGACAATGAGAATAACCAACGAACAGTACCATAAGGACAAATCGCTATGCTTGTTTCCTTGGAGGTTTGTTTAAAGACACAAAAAAAAAATCATCAAAAAGAATGATTGTACATTGATATGCTCTTTGGATACCACAATATTTATTCCTGTATGTTGTTGTCCTACCCAAACGCATTCATGTTTTCATTAGCTTCTAGTGTTGACAGTTGTAATGAGGATGCTTTTACAATATGAAAAGGGAAAGGATTATGGCTTATTCTTTACAAGGTTATTATTGCATGACAAAGAAAAATTTTAAATAAAAATAAAAGAATGGTTAGTTCATTGCAGGGCCCTTTTTCTTTACCTCATGTAAGGGTAAGGTCTTGAAGCTAAGTACATTAATCATTATGATCTGTTGAGGGAAGGGTGAAATCAATGCGATGTATTTAATTTTAAGGCTAGGGCTGGTAACTCGCCCACTAATGGATGTCCATTTAATAGATTTTACCTCGAGAATTTAGGCTCTTTAGACTTACCTGGCCAGGCTCGCAATGGAGGTTGGGATAAGTGGTGCTAACCTCCTTACCAGCTTTATTAATGATCACCATCTTGATATGTAAATGTTATTCGTGCAACTTTGTAACGCAACATGAAATCGGCTACCCTATTAGGCCATTGAGTGTAGTGGGTTGATGGGAACACATAGAATATGAGGTGATTGTTATTTTTGCAGAGTTAATGGGATATGATTGTAACTTGTTTATTATGTCATGGCAGCGTCAATAATATTTTAGTGTTAGGTATCATAGGAAAAATAATGAAATGATGGTCTTATGATAATGCTATTGAATCTTTAGTTATTGATGATTTATAAATTATGAGGATCCTTGAACTAAGCACCATAGAGTATTATGAATCAGTAAAAGAGGTTTGGTTCATTTATTAATGCTAGCGCTATGGTGATGTCATTGTAGTTATCATGAAGTTAGTTAGTGAATTGCGAAGTCTTTATATTATAATGTAATGATGCTAGTTTTATGAAGATGTCATGACAGTTTATTTATTGATACTAACATATGAGATGAGCCGTGGATGATATCCTATCGCAAGGTAAGTGAGGCAAAGGTAATGAAATTATTCATTCATGGTATGTTATTGTAGTAATTATGGTCAGTGATAAACATATATCATGACTGTCCTTGAAATTAAGTACGAGGAGTCACCATGGCTTAGTAGATGGGGATGGAATTCAATTGATTTTACATATTTAAGAATGGGTTGGTAATTCGTCGTCTAATAGAAGTCAACTGGGGTAAGGGTTGTAATTGAAGTCAATGAGTCCTTCTAGTGGTTGGTCGTTGTCGGTGTCCTTCTAACTTGCGTCTTCCGTCGAGTTCGTGGTTGCCCTTGACATTGTAGTCCTTGGTTATCTTGCATTGTGTGGTGGTTTGTGTCGGGTGGGATATAGACACCTCCTTGTAGCCCTAGTATTTATCTCTATGTGTGTGATCTTCTGTGTAAAGAATCCAGTGCCGTATCAAGAGTCTCGGGCCCTTTAAAGGCAGGGTTTCCACTCTTGCGACACACCTGACAGAGATTACTAGTTTATGCTCCACTCTTGCGACACACCTGACAGAGATTACTAGTTTATGCCTGAGCAGCCGGCCAAGAGCTTATCTGACCTTCTCTCTCTCCAGAGTAGAGGACTAAGATTAAACGCCCTACTTTCCTGTGCAGAAATAGTAAGATCTACTACCATGGATTCTTCCCTCTGTGTTCGTACGGTGCATAACCCAGTATGTCATTAAATGTTCGCATTGTGCACCTTATGTCTTGGGTCATTCATTGCTTGCTTCTACTTGTTGTGCGTCTTGCCTTCTTGTGGTGATCATCGTGGTTGCGTCTGGTTAGTCGTCGGGTGGTGTCGTAGCGTCACGTGTGTCTATTCCTTTCTACACGTGCGCACACACTTAAAAAAAAAAAAAAAAATT
>CBVK0100741407.1:0-13735 GCA_900067695.1 Picea abies
TTAAAAAAAAAAAAAAAATTGCACTTGTTATTAGAGTTGTTGTCATAACAAGGAGGGTCGCTACAGATCCAAAACCCTTTTGTCTCTTTGATGTATCATGTTGGTGATCCCTCAATCCATATTTATTGACAACAATCCCTAGGTCTTCACACTTTCACAAACTCCATGGCACCCAGACTATTGCAGTCGCAAAACTGGAAACCTTGTCTTTCAAAATCCTAAGACTTTTGATATGGCTTCAAAAATATTGTCTTTGATACCAGATAATGATAATAGAACACATAAAGAAAACCAAGATTGCATTGATAATGAGAAAGTGAAATCTTTATTGTAAAGAGTTACAAGCTACTTGAGTCAAACCACTTTATGAATGTGTGATAGACCAAAAAACACACTAAAGTGAAATAAAACATAAAAGCATAAAATAACTTAAATTACACATGACTTTATTAATGCATATGTCTAGTATATAATTGATCACGAGAATCCGGTATTTATTTTAACACCTTTTTGATAGAGTGCCTACGATTGGGTGGAACATTCTTTGTTTGCAACTAGTTGGTGGAGATTTTCTCAAAAATATAAGTATCTCACGATTCTTTATGAATATGAAAAGCGTATTGCATTTACCTGCTATTTTTTTTATTCTTTTATGGATTTCTTTTGTGAGGGATGCATATTGCCATGGTTCATTCAAACAAGTAGAATCTTGTAATTAATGTTGAAATGCATTATGGGTTGTTTTAGAAGGCTTTGCATTCATTCATAGGTTTCTTAAATTGAATTATTTTCCTCTATTTGTATTCCTTCCACCTTAGAATGCAACAAGGAAATCAAATGGATTTTGGAGTGCCCCGTCACCTCAACATTAGTGCAGAGGTGGTTGGGTACATTGCACTCATCATTATTCAGCTCGTTGCGTTCATATAATTTTTCTAATTTCTCTTGTCGATGCATTATACAATACAGTGCACTGTTAAACAAAATGTTAGTGCTCCAAGAACATTGGAGCACCGGTGCGTTCAAATTAACACATTGCACTGCCTAATTTCCAACAAAACAATTTAACCCAGTGGTGCCCCCGAAGTCCAACAAATGCATCGGTGTTGTAAAAATCATGGCACCAGGATGAATATTTCATAATTTAAAAAAGTCATGTGTCTTATGGGATGTCTCGTTGCCAGTGTGTCCCAATATAGTAAACATACCGGTGTCATGCACAACATGACGTTGCACAACACATTTAAAAATTAGTAAATTGATGCATCCAAGGGGATGCCCTGTTACCAGTGACACTCATGAGTATCACCACATCCCTAATGACATGCCAATTCTCTAAGCATCAAGGAGCCTTGATGCATTATGTATATCTAATTGCACCACCTAGTTCATAACAAAATTAAAATGGGTGCGTCTTATGGGATTCATTGTTTCCGGTGTGTTACAAAACACAACGCACCACTAAAATATGTGTCGGTGCTCTGGTAAATATGGATCACTAGTGAATTATACAAAAAAAATCACCTAACAGTGCTTTGTTTATGATATCGCGCACCCAATCAATGCATAGTTATTATTTTTGTCACATCGATTACTTTTCCCCATTGTTTTGCAAACATAAATTAATTTTACTTTTTGTTAAATACAAGTTATTTATATGTGTGTGTGTTTTATGATTTTAATTCATTTTATCCATCTATATGTGTGTGTGAGCGCCTAAAAATATTTGTATGTGAATCAGAGACGACGACAATGAGAGGAGGAGGAGTAGCAGAAACAATGGGTAGAAATGTACACCTTTATACATGAGTGGGAGGCCTGAGAGAGGGAGAGGGAGAGGATCACTCACCCTATTGCACCTTAGACACATTCCCTTTTGAGGGATGTTGGCCTCCTCAATTTTTATAGGGAGGGTACATCCATTAGGTGGAACTCTTCAATTTTTACAACAATTGATCCGTCGTTGGGATCATGCTCGACGTGCATGCAAGGTCGGTCCCAATTTGTGGTATCAGTCCATAAAAGAGGATGTTTATTTTATTATTGTGTTGTCTAGGAGGGGGGAGTTTTAGCCCCAGTTCCCTAATCTACCGTCTGGTATTGCAGGAAATACCCAGTTGGCATATGTGAAGAGATATGTCAAATCGTACATTATTTCTGCTTCAAGATTCCAGGTTGTTGGTGGTCAAATGTGGTTGGAATCATTTCATACAGAGGAGGTTAGGTGGTTGTGTCTTATTCTCATGGAACTGTCACACTTTATCGCTGATGGGAAACAAATTAGTTGCATTTTGATGTATTATGTAGATGGTTTAGTGCAAAGGCCTCGATCTATTAGGTGGACAGAGATATTTTTAAGACAATTTTGGTTTGCGTTGGATCATTATCGTGTTGTTTTAAGTGGGAGGATATTCTTCCCACTTTCCTCAAAGTTACTTACATAATTTTTTGAGAGGTTCCATGCCGCTTGACGAGTAGTATCTCGCTTACCTCATAGGACCATGATTGATGCATGTATGCCCATGTGGGGGCAATTTTTTCCCAAGAGGAACCAACCGGAGTGGTTGTGTACTTTGGTTGGTAGGGAGGCATGTGATTTTTGGCTGGAAAGGACAATCATATCCTGGATCTTGTACAATACTTGTATGTAGGGATGGATTGGAGAGGATCTACAAACATGCTATTGATAGTAGCTGAGCCACCAGATGAGAGGTAAATTATCATTATTTTTTGGTAAATCTAGTTGCATATTTTTATGTCTTATTTAATGCACATGTAATTCATTGTAACATTTTGTTTCAATTATCTTATTATTATTATCTGATGTTTTGTAGATATTGGATCATATGTTGGGGAAGAGCCTCCTCAATAGGATGAGGATATGGAGGAGGCAACGAAGAAACAAACTCGAATACATAGACCCGACATGCCACACAGGCCAGATCGAGAGTCTGAATAGAGGTGGTAGATCACCTATGTGGTATGATGGTCATGTGTGGAGTGGTACCCATACCAGTCTGAGAGATATTACATGTATCAGATTTTTCAACAATATGGGTGAGCTTGCATCATGACATGACGTCACTGATGCATCATATTGTTTATGCCCTCGACTGCATCGAGATGTTGATGGATGTTGGTCATGATTCCACTCCATCTGTCCCATCAAGAGATCAACCCTCATCCTCTACAACACCTGGTCCTCCTCCTCCTTTCGGTTCTCCCCCACATGTGTCTGCACCATCCATAAATCCTATTGGTTCTCCTCCACATGTGTATGCACCATCCATCGATCCTCCTCCTCCTCCTCCTTCACTTGTGTCACCATCCACTGATCATCTTGCTTCTCCTCCACATGTGTCTGTGCCATCCTCTAATCCTCCTACTTTTTCTCCACTTGTGTCACCATCCACCGATCCTCCCACTTCTCCTCCACATGTGTCTACACCATCCATCGATCCTCCTTGTTTTTTTAAGCCCTAGAAAAATCCCCATGTTAAGCATAAAACCCCTTATAAATCCCTAGATATTGAGTTATTACATTTTTGGTGTTATATTAGTATGTTGGATAGAACCTTTCATGGTATCCTTTCTTTATAATTGTACCATGTGTCTCCTATATATATACCAAGGAGACCTAGTCTTAGAATCATCTTATATCTTCTCATATTGTATTATGAATTAGATATATTGCAAAAGGAGATTTCCCCCTTGAAGTGGATTATATTCATTGATTTTTTATCATTTTTAAGGCATTGGATATAACATTTGGTACCAAGGCATCGATCATAGGGTTTTGCTTCTTCAATCAAGTCATCTTGGCATTTTTACTATAAATGTTTTTCGGGGATGCTTCAGACAATGAACATTGGGGGTACATATCAAGGTACCTTTGGTAAAAATTTCAGGTTTTGGGTCGCTATACTTTCGGAGATATAGCTTGTAGAAGATAGTTTTTAACTCATCCTAAATTTAGTTTTAAACAAGTCATCTTGGGATTTTTGATATAACTTTTTTTCTGGGAGATTTCAGAGAATAAAATTTTATGAATACTAAGGAGACATCTCGTAGTATAGGTGATCCAAATTTCATATTATGGCTCTCTATAATTTCAAAGATATAGTCCATGGAAGAGAAGTCTTGTGAGTAATCCTGAAATCAATTTTAGAAGAGTCGGCTTGGAATTTTTGCTGTAAATTTTTTTCCTGTGAAGTTTCCAACTTTGAAATTTTCATAATGCTAAGGAGACATAGTTAATTACATGTGATTTTTTTTAATATATTTTGAATCATTATAATTTGTGAGATATATCCCGTGGAAGTTGGGGTTGTTTACTAATCTTGAAATTAATCTTAAACAAGACATTTTGGTATTTTTGCTATAATTTTTTTATTAGGGAAGATTCATACTGTGAAGTTTTCAAGACTTTAAGAAGTCATATCAGAGTAATACATGCTGAAATTTTAGACTCACAAGGGTTCAAAGTTCATAGATATATCAAGACAAAAGTCAACCATCCAAACATACTCCAAATTGAGGGTTTGAAAGGTACATAACTTACAATTGATATAACTTTTATCGAAAGATATTTTTTTGGTGATTCAAATTTGTGATAAAGAGAAAATAGATGAGTATTATTATTTATATCCCACATGGCTCCAAAAAATAATTCAACACCAATTAAACCTCTAGAAATGTCATCAATAACTCATGAAGAAAATGAGGAGATACATAACAAGCTATCCAAATTGGAGGACCAACTTAATGATTGGAGTGTTAGGTCAATAACAAGTAATGAGTTGGTAAACACACAAAGAAAATTTCAAGAGATAGAAAAGAATATGGAACAAATGGAAAATAAGATGGATGAAAATAAGGAAGAAGTACAAAAAGCCATGAATGAAAATAAGGAATAAGTACAAAAATCCATGAATGGAATACAAAAATCCATGAACGAAATACAAAAATCCATAGAAGCCATGCTCTTATAGAGGAATCCTAAAAGGGATATGGAGATCCAAGGAAATCATGAAAATAAGGAGAAAAATGGTTTTGAGACTCAATCACTTATGGGGAGTATTTTATCACAGTTGGAGAGCACAAATACTAAATTTCATAATCATTCATTACTTCAAGATCCACATCAACAAGGTTTCAATGCAGCACCAAGGAACTACTTCATTCCAAAGATCAATATGAGGAAGTTTGATGGTAAAGATCCTATAACATGGATATTCCATATGGAGAAATTATTTAATCTACACCAAATACCAAGATTACAAAAGGTACATATTGCATCCTTATATTTAGAAAATGATCAATTTGTGTGGTATCAATGGCTTTGTGAAAGAAAAAATAATTGTATTATCTCTTGGTCCTTTTTTACAGTTGAATTGATGTCACATTATCAGGATATTAAGAGAAATACATTATTTAGTCAATTGATAAATCTTCTACAAAATGTCTTATTACAGAGCACATTCAACAATTCCAAAATCTCAATCTCAAGGTAAAGAACATTCCTGAGGATAGTTTGTTAAATCTCTTTATCGGTATTTTAAAGGAGAACATTCAACATGAGGTGCATCTCTTCGAACCTAAATTCCTAGAGCAAGCTCTTGGTATGGCAAGGAAAGTGGAAAACAAAAATATGGCTACTAGAACAATGGCCACTAACAACTATAGAGAGCACCATGTTACCTCATCTAAACCGACAAGGTTGACACCTCAACAAATGGATGAAAGAAGAGCAAAGGGACTATATTTCAATTGTAACAACAAGTACAGTAAGGGGCATAAATGCAGTGAAAAGAAAGTATTATGCATAGATAATGAAGAGGAAGAAGATCAAGAATTGGAACCATCACAAGATCTAGAGATAGAACAAACTACTCCAACGATATCTTGTCATGCATTGGTCGACATTTGTACTCCACGAACCTTCAATATAGAAGGATATATCAAAAAGAAAAAGTTAACATTGTTGATTTATTATGGTAGTACCCATAACTTTATCAATTACAAATTAGCAAAAGATCTCAATTGCTTTGTATATACAACAACAGAGTTTCAAGTAATGATTGTAGATAGAGGTACCATAAATTGTTTTGGAAAGTGCCATAGTATTAAATTCAATATGGGGGATTATTTCTTGGATAGTCCTATGATTTCAATCCAAATGGATGGTATTGATGTTATATTAGGGGTCCAATGTTTACAATCATTGGGAACAATGGCCTTTAATTTTCAATATTGTTTTCATGAGATTCTCCTCAAAAGGAAAGGAAATTGAGCTTAGAGGTATACAAGGGAAACCCTCTAAAGTGATAAGCTCTAATAGCATGACAACATTAATCAAAAGGGGACACCATGGTGTAATTGCACAATTGTGCTCACTAGATGTTTAAACATATATATCCTCTGCTTTAATGGATCTCTGAAAAGTTATCAACAATCATTCCAATGTATTTGGAGAGTTGCCTAAGGGTCTTCCACCTGCTCAAGATCATGCCCATGATATTCATCTGAAACTAGGAAGTGTACACCCAGTCTTCCAATGTTTCTTGCCTAAAAAAGATAATCAATGACAAGATCCCAGTGCAAACTATTTTATCAGAGATCAATGGAGAAGGAAAAATCATACTAGAACCATAAACAATCCTTGAAACATGGATTAAGAAGATGGGAAATTGGGCACTTATTGAGTACCTTGTCAAATGGAAGAACCCACCAGTGGAAGAGGCCCCATGGGAAGATGATTTATTCATGCAGACACACTCATGGTTGCCAAGTGTTTACGAAAACACTTGTTAATCATGTTAAGCCCTAGACAAAGCCCCATGTTAATCATAAAACCACTTATAAAGCCCTAGATATTGAGTTATTACATTTCTAATGTTATATTAGTAGGTCAACTAGAAGCTTGCATTGCACCCTTTCATTATAATTGTACCCTTTGTCTCGTGTATGTATATATATATATATATATATATATACCGAGGTGACCTAGTCTTGGGATCATCTTATCTCATCGCATACTGTATTTTGAATTGGTTATATTGTAAAAGGAGGTTCCCCCCGCGAATTGGACTACATCCATTGTCTTTTTGTCATTTTTAAGGCATTTGATCATAACACTCCTCGTCCTCGTCCTCCTACACTTGTGTCACCATCCACCGATCCTCTTGCTTTTCCTCCACTTGTGTCAACATCCACCGATCCTCCTCCTCCTCCTCCACATGTGTCACAAGCTATTGATGTTGTGGACACTATGTTCACATCTAGTGTTGCACAACTTGATCCTAGTGGAGAGACATATGAGAGTATACTTTCGCCATTGATTTTTGACATAGGTACCGATACACAGGCCTCTACCTCTGGTAACAGAGGCATTGATGCCTCTGGCTTTGGTGGTGGACCTAGCTAGTAGTGGTACTATTTGACATGTATATTGATTGTTTTATTTTACTTGAGATGTATATTTGACATGTTTACTCATTTTGATGACCGGTATATTGATATGTATATCGCTCATGTATATTATGTTTTTGCATATCATGTTGATGTTGTTGTTGAATGTATTATGAATATGCTAATGATTAATATTATTAATTATCTTTTTGTTTTTAAATTAAATTTAAGATGTATCACTCATTTAAATTTACAGTTGTCATCTAATGTTTAACTTTACTTTTATAAAATAGTTTAATTTGGATTGTGATTGCAAAGACTTATAACCATTAATGTCATATAATGTTTAACTCTTTTTCAACGTGAATTGTTTGTTGTCTAGCAAGATACAATTTGTTGATTAAATGTGTTTATTGACAAAAATACATAAACATGATGAGTGAAATTACTATGATTTGAATAAGTATGTCTTTTTTATATATTGTAATAACAACATTACGATATAATTACTCACTAATAATAATGATGATGTAATAATAATGTTAATTTTTTAATTTTTATTATTCAAAGATTACAAGACAAAATTATAATATGATTGTTTACTAAAATCTCAATTATTATATTTTAATTTTTCCAAAGATTTTATTAATTTATATTATTCAACTATTATAATATTATAATATTTTTAATTAAAATGATTAAATTTTAAATATTAAATATAAAGAATAATAATAAATTTTATCTATATATTTTAGATGAAATGATTTCGCAATCTTTTATTATATTACTAACTTTATTAATCTTATATTAAAAATAATGCTAAGTATTGCATTTATTTGATTTTGTATCAACATGTATGTAAATATTGGATTTGGTTAATGAGTGAAAAAACTAGTTTGAATAATCATTCTTATGAAATGTTATTTTTTCATTTATTTTATTGATAACTTTATAATAATTGTTCATAATTAAATTTATAATTGTTATATTTAAACAAATCATTATTTAAAAATTATAATTAATTAAATTTATGTAATTAAATTCAAATTATTAAATATGAAAAAGAAATCATTAATAATAATGAATTTAATATCACATTTTGCTTTAAATGACTTTATGATTTTTTTCTCTACCACCAACTTTATGAATCTCTTCATAAGGAAATGTAAGTATTAGATTTGGTTGGTGAAGAAAATAATTAATTTGCTAAGGTTAAAGAATATTAAATTAAATTAATTTTATATTAATATTTAAATATATAAAAAACCCAAAGGGGTTGAATCCAATGGTGGAAAGCGAGGAGTTTTTCACCATTGGGAAAGGTTCAATTCCCATGAGGGCTTTACCTGGAACCATGGGGGCACCTTGAGCTAGTGGTCAAATGTGTGGTTGCACCCAGAGATACTATATTAAATGGTATCATGACCCATGCACACATAAGTGGATCAAAGTCCACCCCCATGTCCTTCAACTTTAAATATAAAAACAAAGAGGGTCTTACAAATGCTTTTTCAATAGAGATACAAGAAGATGAGAGCTAGGGTTTGCATGACGCCAAACCCTTGAACCTGCAACTTTCAGGCAATTTCAGGAGGCGTTAGCAGATTTCAGCCACACTAGCCCAACTCAATGTCAAATATGGACCCTGAGGGGGGGTGCAAGCCCCCTCATACCGGAATGTCGTCGTAAATGACCGAGCAAGAACATGTTCCAAGAGGTCGGCCTTCGATCCATCATCCCATCTTCGCGAGCAGATCTTGTTAAATTAACAGGGCTTGGGTAAGAATATGGAGGCAGAAGCGAGCAGGTCTCATCCAAAGGCATCTCACAGTTGGGAGCCTGGGAAATGCATTCCTCAAGCCGATAACACGCCAAGATATGTGATAAATATGAGGGTGTCGGTGAGGGGGGACACCCTCACCCTCATATGAGGGTGTCGGTGAGAGGGGAGTGGGGAGGGGAGGAGGAACATTGAGTAAAGCATACATATTATGTTTTATTCGGTATTCCCCACATTGGTTGCAGTGAGTAATAAATTTATTATTAACTTTGAATCAACTTTAATTTTGATATTTTTGGATTTGTTGTTTAAGACATAGTTTGATGCTTTATCTCAACTTGATTGTTTGTAGTTTTTTCAGGGAATCTATAGTTTGTGTGTGTGTGTGTGTTATACTTATCTTAGCTAGGGACATTAATAAAAGAAATTATGTATGGGATTTAAATAATTAATTATTGAATTAAAGGAAATGTTATGTATCCTAGCTAGGGACATTAATAAAAAAAATTATGTATGGGATTTAAATAATGAATTACTGAATTAAAGGAAATAACTCATAAACTCAGTAAATTTTAGCTCAAATGCTTATAACATTTTCAATTAAAGAATCATTTGAAGAACATCACGTGCATTCCCACACCTAATTAGTGACCAATTTAAAATGATAATAATGATTTCGCAATAAGGAAAGATAACTTGGTGTATTGAGGTGCAATACTCTTGAATGATTGAGAAACATGAACTTCTTTCGAGGGTTCACGCATGAGATCTAGGGTTCGCATGCAGCTAAACCCTTGATCCTACAACCTGCAAACATTTTCAGAAGGCGTTAGCAGACTCCAGCCGCACTAGCGCAACTAAGGGATGGACATGGAGCCTAAGGGAGGGTGCAAGCCCCCTCATACCAGAATGTGGTTGCCAACGATCGCGCGGGAACGAGATCCAAACGGTTGGCCTTTAAGCTGTCGTCCCATCTACGCGAGCAGATCTTGTTAAATGAACATGGCTTAGGCAAGGAAATGGAGGTAGAAGCAAGCATGTCTCATCCAAAGGTGTCTCACAGTTGGGAGCCTAGGAAATGCATTCCCCAAGCCGATAAACCGCCAATATATGTGATCAACTCAACCAGGGTGGGGGAGCACACTCAGTTCATGAAAGAACATGCCCTCATCGGGAAGTTTCTGGGACTATGGCCCTTAGAACATGATCTCATGTGTTATATCAAAACACGGTGGAACCCTAAGGGGGGTTATGATGTCCAACTCAGTTCAAAGGGTTTCTTCGTGATCATCTTTTACAATATGGAGGACAAGGATCGATTTTTTGAGAATGGTCCCTACTTTTACAACTCTTCAAGGCTTTTCCTTCAATTTTGGACGGATCGCTTCAGCTCAAAGAAATAAGACTTTGTGACTGCGCCAGTCTGGATCAGCCTCTACTCATTGCCCCAAGACTTATGGCTTGAAGAGATTCTTATGGGTATTGGAAATACCATGGGAAGGTATGTGAAATCCTTAGAGGCAACAAAGCAAAGGAAGTACACCTCCTATGTACATACTTGTGTTTACATGGACATTTCCAAAGAACTGTCAGGCTCGGTCACCATTGAATATCAGGATGAGCACTAGATCCATACCATTGACTATGAACACATGAACCCTTTCACTGCAAAAAAATTCATGAGCATGGTAACCTCTTTTGTGATTGTCCCCTCAATGAACAGACCCAAACGATGGGGGAACGAAAATCATAAGATGGCTTCACGCAGGTCATTAGACAAAGAAAACAGCCCCCATAGAAGCACATTCAAGAAGGAAATAAGAAGATCTCCACAAGAAATTCCTATAATCTATTAAATCAACTCCTAGAGGCAGAGGAGGTGGAAAATCCTCACAAAAAGAACATCTAAAGCAATGACAAAGGGGAGGCCAAGCAGCACTATGAGCCAGTTCTAGATAAATACTAGATATAGGATCCCATACCAGGAAGAACGAAGAGAAGAAATTTGAGGGTGGGGGGGATACGATTATGCAGTTGGATGAGAAAGACCTTACCGATATAGATCTGGAGAAACTAGAGGAATATTTCAACAAGAAGGAATTGCAATCTGTCCTGATGGAACAACTACAGAAGGTTCATAAAGTCTTCATTGACTCAACCGTAGGGGCCACTTCTAGATTGGGCAAAAGCTATGACCTGAGTCCAGATCATAGATGCACTCCTCAAGGAAAACGGAGGGGACGAAAATCAACACATCAACTGATCAAAGAGGTAGGTACTTATATGCTCAACTCGAGACAGATCCAACATCTCACAGAAGGTTTCTTCTCATCCCCACCAAACTCTTTATGATGAAGATAATCACATGGAATATCAGAGGACTCAATGGAAGATCCAAACAGATAATTCTTCACAATAGTATACTCACAGAAGATTCAGATATTCTCCTTTTACAAGAAACAAAATGTGCGGGAGAAGTAGTTGGAGAAATCTTTAAAAGATGTTGCAGACACTGTAACCACAATGACTCCAATGGTGTAGCAAAAGGCTTAGTTATTCTTTGGAACCCGCCCATAATCATCATTGACCAATCGTTTTCCACAGTAGGCACTCTCTCTGTACATTATCATGCCTTTGGCTCCGGGAATTCTCACAAATGCTTACATACCCCAAAGCACTCAGGAAAAGGACTTATTTTTGCACAATCTCTCCTCTCTTGGCAGGTTGATAGGTCCAACACATTAGATAATAGGAGGAGACTTTAACATCATTCTCACACTGGAAGAAAAGAGTGGAGGAACGAAACGACTCGAGAAAGATAGTAGTAAGTTTTGAATTCTCATAGATCAACTCAATATAATCGACATAGAGACTAGAAATGGGATCTTCACTTGGTCCAACAGAAGATCTGGCCCCCATCAAATTGCTTGAAGATTGGACTACTTCCTTATCTAAAATTCCATTATGTTGGAGGATCTAGTGATAGAATCCAACATTCTTCCATAATCGGGCTTGGACCACTGTCCAGTTCAATTATGCTAGACACAGAAGCAAAGCCCAATTACAAGCCTTTTTGTTTTGAAAAAAATTGGTTCAATCATCCTGACTTTCAGGAACTTTCCAAAACTTGGTGGGCAAAGGCTAAGATCTCTCATGGTACACTCATGTACTGTTTCCAAAAAAGATTGAAGAACTTCAAGAAGCAGCTACGGGACTGGAACAAGAATGTTTTTGGCAACATCTTCCAGGCTAAAAGGGGGTTAGAACATTGCTTAGAAGAAATCCAACATGAAATCATATTGCATGAGCGCACAGATGCTTCAAGTCAGGAGGGATAAACACTCCAACAACAACTTGAGAAATGACAAAAACATGAGGAAATACTATGGAAACAGAAATCCAGAGTACAATGGCTTAAGAAAGGAGATAGAAACACAAAAAATTTCCATCATTCCATGGTGCATCGACAATACATCAACCGCATCACCAAGCTCGAAGATGCTCACGGAAATCAAATTTATGATCATGCAGGCATAGAAACTGAACTAATAAGATATTATAAAGACCTCCTATCATAACCCATAATGGATAGAATCTAGGCAATTAATAAGATAACTCAGCATATTCCTTCCCACATTACGTTGGAACAAAACCTAACTCTAATGAGACCGATCACGCAGGAACAAGTGGATCAAGTGATAAAGGAAATGCCTCAAGTCAAGGCACCTAGTCCCAATGGATTCACATCGAACTTCTTCCACTATTTTTGGCCAATGATCAGAGAAGAGGTTTGGCATCTAGTTGAAGAATCTTGATCCTCAAGGCAAGTCCTCTCTGCCTTTAATGCCACCTTCCTCGCTCTTATCCTAAAAGAAGATCGGGTTACCCATCCAAAGTAGTTCCATCATATAACACTTCGCAATGTAATCTACAAGATTATCACCAAAATCATAGCACTACGGCTCAAGCCTATTCTTCCTTTCATCATCTCGAAGAGATATCAAGGTATGTGGAGGGGCACCAAATCATGGATAGTATCATTCTGGCACACAAGGTGATCCACTCGCTCAAATCAACTCACACCCTAGGTATGCTCATTAAACTGGATATCTCAAAATCTTTTGATTGACTCAGTTTGAAGTACATGAACTTCATTCTTGCAGCCTTTGGCTTTGACAAGGATTGGATAAACTGGATTATGAAACTCACTACCTGCGCCTTCTTCTCTATATTTCTTAATCGTGTGACTTCCCAACCCTTCTCTCCCACCAGAGGCATATGCCAAGGAGACCCCCTTTCTCCCACTACTACATATTGGAAAAATTGTGACGATCTACTTGCGACGTTATGGACAAAATTGGCCATATTGTCGAAAAATAGAGGAAATTTTAAGTTTTTTTCTTCATCCTGCTCGATATCGCCGCACGTAAGACGTACTTTTCATATCATCGCAAGAGTGATGTCTTCTGAAGGTTGTTTCTCTTGCGACAACATCAAATGTGTGTCTCTCTTACAACAGTGTGGACACTAGGTCCCCCCCCCCCC